>VZTH01013405.1:10096-54423 GCA_013397815.1 Aleadryas rufinucha
CCCTGTGTCCCCCCCTGCCTCTCCCCTGCCTGTCCCTGTCCCTGTCCCTGTCCCTGCCCTGCCTGCCCCCGCCTGCTCCTGCCTCCCCAGAGGAGAGGGGCTGCTTGGGCTCCGGGTTTGAATGTGTCCCTGGTCCTGCCCGGATCCATTGGCCCCACTGAGGGGCTGTGCTGAATGTACCCTGTGCCCCCAGGCCGGGGCTGTCCCGGGGGGGTTGTGTGCATGTGTGTGTGTGTGTCAGAGTGCAGGGGCTGGCAGGGGTTTGCAGGGCAGGGGAGCTGTTGGACCCCCCAGCCTTGTGCTGCCCCAGCCCCTTGCCCCTGCACCCACGGCCCCTGTGCCTTCCCCACATCCCCCGTGCCCCCGTTGTGGCTTCCCAGGGCCCCGGCCTCTGGCTGCCCCGAGCCACAGTGCCAAGCCCTGCCCGGGCTGGGGAGCGTGGGCAGCACTGAGAGCCCCTCTGTGCCATGGGGCACCGTGTGAGGCACTAGAGGATGGGAGGGGTGGGATGGGAGAGCTGCACCTGGGAATGGTTGGGATGTGGGGTCCCTGAGGGCCAGTGTGGGTGCCCGGCGCTGTGACACGGCCGGGGTGGGTGGGTGTGCGGTGGCGGTGGCATCACGTTGCTTTCGTTTCCCATTTCTTGGTAGCTGGGGTGACAGCAGGCTGGGCTGGCCATCGCTGGGGTCACTGGTGCTAACTGGTGCTAACTGGAAGCTTTGGAAACCCTTTAGGAGGAGGGTGCAGGGCATGGCTGGGGCTGGGCAGAGGGCTGGGCCCCCGCCACCTGCGCTCCTCCTGCACCGCCGGCACGGGCAGCCCCGGCGGTGTGTGCTGGTCGTGCTGGGGCAGCCCCGGCGTGGGGCGGCTCTGGGGCGGGGTCTCTTTTCCTCAGGGAAGGTGGGGGGCAGCAGCCAGGGGTGCCAGGCTGGTCCGGGGGCTCACGGCTGCAGGCATCGAGCAGTGTCACCGCAGCCCCTGTACGGTGCCCAGGTGGTGGCAGCTCCTCACTGGGTCGGGCTCACAGAGGATCTGGGGATGGGCCGCACGGGGACTGTGCCAGCACGGGGCGGCCCCTCTGGGCTCCCCCTGCCCCAGCCCCTCTCCCCGTCCACCCCAGGGCAGAGACGCCATTTGGGGTGACCTGCACCCCCCATGCCCTTCATGCCGGGGTTTGTGTGGGTCAGAGGGACACGTGTGGGTCGGGCCGCGCTGGTGGGTCAGAGGGACACTTTTCTATGCACTCAAGCCACGGTACCCTCATCCCCGGGCTGCTCTGGGCAGAGGAGTCTGGCCACGTGTGGGGTTCGGGGGGAGCCCTCAGTCTCGCTCCTGCCCCAGGCCACCCCCCTGCCCTCCACCCAGCCTGTGCCACAGGGGCAGCCAAACCCAGCGTCCTGCTGCCAGCGGCAGCACCGGGATGGCAGCGCCTGCCCACTGGGATGACAAGGGGGCACGGCCGGGGGCCAGGATGGGCACAGCTCCAGGGATGCTCGAGCTCCCACTGGGGATGGGGGGGGTTCTGGTCCCTGGGGGTGTCACCCAGGGGTGGCAGCAGGGCTGCTCCAGCTTCAGGGAGTGAGGGAAGTTCGTTCTGGCAGGGGCTGCCGCGGGGTCTCAGCCACATCCCTGAACCCCCAGCGCTGGGACCCGGCGGCTGCTGTCACGTACTGTAAATACTCTGTGTGCCACCTTCTTCTCTGGGACCCTCGGCGCGGGCGGGGGCGAGCGGGAGGCCGGGGTCCGTCCCGAGACTTTTTTGTATACCACAAACTTTTTGTATATTTTTAATTTTGCTGCAACATGAGATATTAAATTCATTTCAATAAGCCCTGCCTGTGGGATCCTGTCCTTGTCGGCACCTCCAGCTCACAGCTGGGGCTCCAAAGCAGGGCAGGATGATTCCTCTCTGTCCCGGAGTGCTCGGGGATGTCATTAACAGAGCAGGATGGCTGCAGCAGCGCTGCCTGCCTGGTGTCGGTGGCAATGGCACGTTGGCCGGCAGGGAAGGGGTGCACAGGCAGGATGCAGCATCCCGGGGAGGAAGCTGCCGGACATGGCCACTGCCGGGCCAACCTCCTCCCTGCCGGAGGCCCCGATCCCCGGCCAACCCCCAGACCCACGGCGGGTTTGGACCCCATGGGCAGCTGTGGGGACGGGGTGCTGGGTGCAGCTGTGTGGGCTCCTGCCGCTGCTGTTCCCAGTGCCAGGGCCCCGTGTGAGCAGGACAGGATGTGGGCAGCGAGGGCTGGGAGCCCCCAGAGCTGCCCCATGAGGACAAGGCTGATGTGGGGTCATAGGGAAGCAGAACCAGCCCCAGCCCCAGGAAAGAGTCCTGCAGTGAGGGACAGGGGCTGCTCCATAGCAGAGTCCTGCAGGCACCACCAGCACCTGCTCTGGTCCCAGCACCTGCTCCAGTCCCATCTCAGCCCATTTCAAACCCACTCTGCCCAAATCCCAGCCCCAGTCTCGGTCCAAGTGTCAACCCCAGCCCCAGTCTCAGCACCAGTCCAAGTCCCTGCTCCAGCCCCATCCCAGCCAACTTCAGCCCCTGCTTCTGCCCAAGTAACAGCTCAGCCCCTATCCCAGTCCCGGTTCCAGTCCCAGTCCTGTCGCAGTCCCAGTGCCAGCCCAGCCCAGCCCAGCCCAGGCCAGCCCAGCCCAGTCCCAGCCCCCCCAGGAGAGGCAGGAACTCACATCCCAGCTATCCTGGTGGAGTTTCCGACACAGGAAAGCGCCGCGGCGCCAAGCGGGGCAGTGGGGGCGGCCGCAGCACCGCGTCCTGCCATGGACAGCGAGGCCAAGAAGGGGAAGAAGGTGCGTGGGGCTGGGGCTGGTGTCCGGGGGGCTGGCAGGAGGGTGGGAGCGGGTGAGATGCACGAGTTTGAGAGGCCCTGCACCCCTCCCACAGCGCAGTGGGGACAAGTGGGGCCACCCGAATAGTGCGAAGGGCCAGCAGAGAGGTGCTCAGCTGTCCCCTCCCCGCTCCCCCAGGTGCTAGGTGCCACGGACCCCGTGTGTGGGGGCCAGGGGTGGGTGCCCGGTGCTGACCCCTCCCTGTGCCCGTTCCCCTGACAGGGCTTCGTGTCGCCCATCAAGCGTCTGGTTTTCCCGAAGGCTGCGCGGAGGGCAGCGCTCCGCAGCAGCGTCTATCGGCGCCCGCTGCACTCCGTGCCCCTCTACCCCCCCGACTACCTGATCGACCCCCAGATCCTGCTGCACGACTACGTGGAGAAGGAGGTGAAGGTAAAGGGATCCCCAAAGGTTCCCGGGGTCACTGCCTGCTTGGGGTGGGGATATGAGGCCACCACACCATGCTGAGAGCCATGCACAGCGGCCAGAAGGGTCCGGGTCCCCTCCCTGCCGAGGCAAGCACCCAAGGAGGAGGAGGGTGCACTGGCGGTGCAGGGAGGACCCCCTAACTGCAGGGTCTCCCTGAACCCCAGGGATATGTGTCCTGACCTTGGGGCCATGGGGCAGGGTGGGGAGGGTGCATGCCCCAACCTCCCCAAGCTGCACTGGGTTTTTTCCCCCGCAGTTTTTAGGTCATCTGACGTGGGTGACATCCTCCCTGAACCCCTCCAGCCGGGATGAGGTGCTGCAGCTGCTGGACACGGCCAGGGTAAGAGGGGTCCCCACTCCACAGAGGGTGGGCACTGGGTACCCCACACTGCCGGGTGCCCCACGCCGCCTCTCCCCCGCACTCTGTCCGTGCAGCAGCTGAAGGAGCTGCCGCTGCAGACGACGCCAGAGCAGGACAGCATCCTCAGCCTCTCGGCGCGCTGCCTCCTGCTCACCTGGCGCGACAACGAGGAGCTGATCCTGCGAATCCCCACACACGAGATCGCAGCGGCCTCCTACCTGCGCGACGATGCCCTGCACCTCCTCATCCTCAAAACCGGTGCGGGGGTCCGGCCGGGGGCCACCAGCCGAGGCACAGCCGGCCCCGAGTGGCCGGCGTCCCCTGGGCACGAGGGGCTGGAGCACGGCGGGTGATGGGTGTCAGAGTCTATCAGGGCGGCAGCACGGTCTGAGCACAAAATCCCGCGTTGTCCCTGTCTTGGTGTGTCCCATCCTCTCCCACATACCGACTCCCAGAGGGGTGCCCCCAACCCGCTGGGGCTCCCACATCCCCACCCCACACCCCCATCCCTCTGCATCCCGCTGGGCTGGTGGGACAGGGAGGCCAGGGCAGGGGCTGGGGGCCAGGCAAGGTGGGCAGCACAGCCCTCCGCCCTGACTCGCTGCCTGTCCCTGCCCCCCCAGGCCTGGGAGTGGACCCGGTCCCCGCCGGAGCGCACCCCGAGGCGGCCCCGGCCGGCGTGCCGGAGGCTTTTCCCGCAGAGAAGCGTGCGGGGGGCTCGTGGCCGGAGGGCCGGCTCGGGGGCCCGATGGAGCGGCGGCACACGATCTGCNCCCGACGCTTACTCCAACCTCATTATCCTCGCCGTGCCCAACAGGGTGAGCGGTCCCGGCGTGTGTCACCCACTGCTCGCTCGCCCACCCGCCGGCACTCACTGCCCTCCTCCCTGCCCGCTGCAGGATGCTGGCGAGGAGTCCTGTGCGCTCATCTGCCAGGTGTTCCAGATCATCTACGGCGACCAGAGCATCGAGTGCGTGGACCGCGCCGGGTACCACTACACCTCCACACCCACACGGCCCTGGCTCTCCAGCAGGAGTGAGTGACTGGGGACAGGAGTGGGAACACCGAGCGGGGTGGCGTGGGGCTGATGGGTGGGGGTGTGTGGGCACAGAATGGGGCTGACAGGTGGAGGTATATGGACACATCGTGGGGGGTTTGTCTGCTGTGAGATCTCAGCTCTCCCTCCCCAGGCGAGAGCTGCCGCACAGATGGAACATACGGCTACGATGCTGACTACAGCTGCTGCAGCTCCTTGTGAGTCTGGGTCCCCCAGGGTGCCCCTGGACTGGGGTGGGTGCCACTGGACGGGTGTGGCATCCCCCTGCCCCTGGGTGGGTGCCCCTGCCCTTGGGTGGGTGCCCCTGCCCCTGGGTGGGTGCCCCTGCCCTTGGGTGGGTGCCAGTCCCAGCTGCAGTGATGCCCCAGCCCTACCTGATGGTGGGTGCTGGGCAGTGGGTGGGGGCAGCCGGGCACACGAGGGGTACAGGGCCCTGCTGACCCGTGTCCTCCCACAGCAATGGCTCCCATGAGACCTTTGAAGCATATTACAGCGGCACCTCCTCGCCCTCCTTCCACCGCTCCCACCACAGCCTGGCCACCGCTTGCAGCGGCAGCGACCAGAGCGGCGCGGGACTGGAGCAGCTGCAGGACTACATGGTGACGGTGAGGGCACAGGGACAGGCACGGGGACGAGCAGCAGGCCAGCAGTGCCAGCGGCTGGGGCGGGGGGCAGCAGGCAGGCCTGGGCCACCTGCGCCATAGAACAGCAGTGGGACACAGGGTGGGGGGCTGGGAGCTCTGTGCCACTGGTGTCCCCAAGTCTGACCTGTCCCTGTGTCACCACAGCTGCGCAACAAGCTGTCACCACAGGAGATCCAGCAGTTTGCCATCCTGCTCCGCGAGTACCGGCTGGGCACACCAGTGCAGGAATACTGCACCGAGCTCCTGCGCCTCTACGGGGACCGCAGGAAGTTCCTCCTCCTGGGTGAGTGTCTGCAGCCACCCTGTGTCACCCTGGTGATGTCTGTGCATCCCTTGGGGACATGGTGCTAGTGCTGGGTGTGCTTCAGGGGATGTCAGGACCCCGTTGCTTACTGGGGACAGGATGGGACAAACCTCCTGCCAGCAGCCAGTAGGGCTGGCGTTGCACCCCAGTGCTGCCCACCTGGGCAGCCTTCTGAGGCTTACGGTGCCTATGACAGGAATGAGGCCCTTCATCCCTGACCAAGACATCGGCTACTTTGAGACCTTCCTGGAGAGCATCGGGATCCGGGAGGGCGGGATCCTCACCGACAGCTTCGGCCGCATCAAGCGCAGCATGAGCAACACGTCGGCCTCGGCCGTGCGCAGCTATGACAGCTGGTCCCTGCGCTCCGAGTCCGAGTCCTTCAACCGCATGATCACGGACATCACCCACGACATCGAGGCGCTGGCACGGGATGAGGAGGAGGAGGAGGAAGAGGACAATTACCTGTGAGCCAGTGCCAAAACCCAGCTGTCCCCTCCCTGCTCACTGATGTGGTGCTGCACCTCCAGGACCAGACTCAGCAGGTGCCCAGCTCTGCCCCAGCACCAGGGAGGGTGCATTTGTCACCGTGGGAGGGGACAGGCCTCTGCACTGCCCTGTCAGCTCTTGTCAAGGTTGTTGGAATCACAGGGCAGCCGTGGCTGTGGGGGAGACACGTGCTGTAATTTCTACAGATTTCAATTAAATACTGGGGCTGGGAGCAGAGCAGGTTGTTCCCGGGAAAAGGCCCTGTCAGGGTGCAAGGGCTGCTGTGGTGTCGGGGTGAGCTGGGGCAGGGGGCTGCTGAGCTGGGCTGGACACCTGCCCATTGCAGTGTCACATGGAGGTCACTACCAGTGTCAGGGTGCTGCCGGCTGTTCCTGGCTGGCTGCAGGGGACGCTCAGAGCAATGGAAGGGGTCAGCAAGAGCTGGAAGAGGAAAGGGCTGGTGGCCGCAGCTGGCCCGCTGCTGCTTGCAACGCCTGTGCGACACTCGTCCGGCCGCGGGCTGCGAGTGTTTCACAAAAGGAAGTTCCTGCCCCGGGACCCGGCTTCCTGCAGTCCCGCCCTGCAGCCCCTCCGCCGCCGAGGGACAGCGCCGTGCTCCCCGCCGCCCGATGGACCTCAGCTGATGTCCCCTGGCCACCGTCCCCCAGCCGATTCCCCCTGGCCACTGTACCCCAGCCAATGTCCCGAGGCTGATGCCCTTGGCTGTGGCCCCGAGCCAACATCCTCTGGCCAATGTCCCTTGGTGGGGACTACGGGACAGCGCTGCAGCCCCAGGGTGGTGTGTGGGCAGCAGACGCTGGGGCTACCAGAGCAACTTATTTTTTCTCCTTAAAAATTTACATATGCAAACCCTCACGAGGTGAGACACCCTGGCTGTTCCTCTGACACCCTGAGCCCAAGCAGCCCACGGTCAGGGTCACACAGAGCCGTGGGTCCCCTTGCTGAATTCCCCATCCCTAATTGAGGGGTTGTATGGGCAATCCAGAAGAAAGGCTGGAACACTGCAGGGCTGGGTAGGGCTCCGAGAGGAGCTTTGGCACGGGAATACCAGGGCCAGCAGGACACCAAAAAGCCCAGGAATACCCGGACCTCTCTGAGCTGAGCTTCACAAAGCCAGCCCCATGCACCCACTGTGTCCTGCACTCCACCACGGGATGCTCAGGGCTTTCTTTTCTCCTTCCTGGGGACAGAGACCCAGGTTGACGCCGTGTCCCCCCCGCCCTCCATGGCCCTGCACCAGGCGAGGAAACATCCTGGGGGCTGCTTGGGGGGCGGGACCCAAACCCGTCCGGTGTCCCGGGCGCGGCGGGTGGACAGACGGGCTCTGGCACCCGTCGGGGGGTGCCTAAGGGCAGTGGTGTCACGCAGGGCTGGGATGTCCTTGCGGGTGCGGTTCGTGGGTGGTGGTCTCCGCTCCCAGCCCGGCACAGGAGGCACCGGCCGCGCCCCCCCCGTCGGAGTCGGGGGCGGGGCCGTACCGGGAGGGGCGCGGCCGTACCGGGCAGGCGGCGGGAGAGCAGCCGGGCAGAGCGGAGCGGCGGCAGTCCGGATTCCGTGACGGGGACTGGGAGCGGGACCCGCGACGGGGACGTGCGCAGGACGGCAGCGAAGGTGAGAGCTCCGGGAGCGGAGCCGTGCGCGGAGTCCCGGGGGCGGCGGGGGAGCCCCGCAGCCGGTCCCGGGCAGCCCGGTGGGTCCGACCCTGCACCGGTCGCGCTCGGAGCGGCGGACCCGGGGTGACCGGGACGGGGCGATGGCCGGGAGTCCCACGGGTCCCGGTGCAGCCCAGGTTGGTGTAGCCCCGACGAGGGGGTCCCTGCCGGTGGCTTTGCAGGGACTGTCGGGGACCGAAGGCACGGGGCAGCACGGACAGGGGGCTGCGGGCAGCCGTGCTCCGGGAGCGATGGGCACCCTCCTCCAACCTGGTCCTCATGGCTGGGGACACCGCATGAGCCCTCGCTCTCCAGGGTGGGACACATCAGGAATGCCAGCTATGCCGCAGGAGCCAGTGGGAATGACCCTTGGACCGCCCGGGGTGTTTGTGTTTTGTAGAGCTGGATGCCCTGAGCCGGTGTGGGACGGGCATAGCAAATACCTGAAGTGGTGATGGTGTGAGCCACGTCTGAGTTTAAGCAGGGCACCATGTGGGTTCGCCAGGATGGATCTGGCACAGTCCCGAGCCTGTGCCCCGGATGTCCCCAGTGAGGGGGATGAGCTGTTGTGGCTGCCACTGCTGCTCCTGCTCTGCCCTCGGGAGACAGAGCCTGGCTGAGCCAGGCTTTGGCACACAGGGAAAGACAAGGAGTGACCATAGGGTGTTGTGGAGGTGACAGCAATGTCCCTCGAGAGCTGTGCTGTGCACATCGACGGCTCAGCCCTGAGCTTCCTCCTTCACTGTCACCACCAGCACCTTCTCCTTTCTCTGCACCCAGGTCTCCCTGGCCAAGGGAAGTACATTTGCAAGGGGTTTCCCACTCTTGCTGCTTCTTGCAGCTTTTTTTCCCACTGAGTTTCTTGGGGAGCTGGAGAAAGTTGAGCATTTGCCTTTGCCCTGGACTGGCTGTTTGGGGCAGCTCCTGCCCAGCAGAGAGCAGGGGAGCACAGTGGGGAGTGGCGACCTGTGCTGATGGGGGGGCCATGGGCACCACGGGTGCTGTGTGGGGACCCCCAAGCTGCAGCAAAGCTCACTATGATGAGGGCCCCTCTTTGCAGAAGATGCTGAGTGTGGCTCTCTGCTGCCATGGTGCCCAGTGCCTGCACCTTGTCCTGGATCCCAGAAGGGCTGGGAAGCTGCTCCATGGCAGCTGCTGTTGTCTGCCCAAAATTTGCCTCCTGTGACATTTCCAGGAGATTTCTTTTCCTCTGGGGTGTCACTGGGCACCCCAGTACCCTGAAGCTGTGGGGGGAGCAAAGCTTTCTCTGTCACAGCAGAGCAGCGGGGTGGGCATTGGGGCCCTATGCCGGGTGGGAGCTGATGGGAATGGGGCTGGACTGGGGTTAGAGCGGGGCTTTCACCTCTGTCGCAATGGCCTCACTTCCCCTTCCTTGGCTGCAGCATGGGTTGCGTGAGGTCAAAGGAAGCTGGTGTCCAGGAGAAGATGATAAAAACTGACCCTGACCCTGATCCTGGCCCCACCATCCAGCAGGGCCACTATGTGAGGGACCCCACAGCCACCAACAGGAGGGTGAGTGATGAGGGGTTTCAGGGCTGAGCCATCACAGGGGGCTCAGCCCCTCTCCTCAGCAGTGTTACCTGCACTGAGAGTGGAGCCAGCCGAGGGCACTGGCAGTGCCCATGCACCAGGTCAGGGGCTTGGCTATGGGGTGGGAGCCCAGGCCACACTGAGACAAAGCACAGAGTGGACCTGATGGGAATCCTGGAATTATGGAGAAAGGGAGAGAAAAAAGAAGGTGTTGGGAGGGGGTGGAGATGCTGGTGCTGGGTGGGTTTGTTGTGTCAGGCGGTGCTGGTGCTGCCCCTCAAGTGCCCTCCTCCCCTGCCACTGCTGTTGGGGCCAAGACCCCTGGTGGGAAATGGCCTCTGCCACCTGTGATGTCACTCTGTGGTTTTGTTGCACTTTCCAGAACAATAATGTCCCCAGCATGGCTGTGCCCCTGCCCGAGGATGGTAGGTACAAGGGGGCTGCAAGTGGGTGCAGGGGGTGGGAGTGTGTGGGGGCAGTGTGGCCAGATCCTCTCTGACCTAGGGGGGAACACTGCCATTCCTGGCAGGATGGGAGCTCTGGGCTCCCCTGAAGGGCCAGATGGGACATGATGAAGATGGAGGTGCTGGGTACTGTGGGGGTCCTGGCCAATGTCCTGGCCAGTGCTCATGGCAGGAGTGGCTGGGCACTCCATCCCAGCATGGGGAGAGGTGCCCATGGAGCTCCCTCCTGCAGGCTTGGGGGACAGTGTGGTGCTGGCACTCTACGACTACGAGGCAATGAACGCTGGGGACCTCAGCTTCCAGAAAGGGGAGCGGATGAAGGTCCTGGACAAGTAAGTGCTGCTGGCAGACCCCCATCCAGGGTCTCCTGATGGCTTGCGTGGCCCTGTTGGGAATATTTTCTGGAATTTGCCCCGGAGGAGCTGCTGGTGCCCAGGTCCAGGTGCCATGAGCCAACCCAATTCCATTTCTGTCACAGGGCAGGGGAGTGGTGGCAAGCGCGGTCACTGGTGACAGGATGTGAAGGCTTCATCCCCAGCAACTATGTTGCCCAAGTCAACTCGCTGGAGACAGAGGAGTGAGTCCATCCCTCCGTGCCAGATCCTGGCCCCATCCTGTCCCATGCTGCTGTCCGTGCTCCTGCCTCACGTCCTGCCCCCAGCCCTGCCCCACACCAGCATTCCTTGGTTCACTTGGTTCTGCTGCAGGTGGTTTTTCAAGGACATCAGCCGGAAGGATGCGGAGCGGCAGCTCCTTGGCCCTGGGAACATGATTGGGTCCTTCATGATAAGGGACAGCGAGACGACAAAAGGTGTGGAGGGGTGTCTGCAGTGCCATGGTGGGGAACAGCTGCCCAAGGGGCTTCCCTCATCCACCTTTGCCTGGAAGAGGAGCTCCCTCCCCAGCCGTGGGGATCTGCTGTGCTGCAGGGAGGGACTAGGGGGCCCATGCTCTTGCTGAAAGTGCCCCTGCAATAGCCTGTGGTGCTGCCACGTGTCCAAACCCCATGGCAGGGATGGGGGGATGTGTTCCTTTGAGGCTGCTTTGGGTGTTTGGGGTGCAGGCGCACCTGGCCGGGGGCTGAAGGGGTGGTGGCAGCGCAGCGGGATGGGTGCTGCTGGCTCTGCTGGGCGATGGCTCTGTGCGTGCCGGGAGCACCGGGATGGCCAGGTACAGCAGGAATGTGCTCCCGTGGGAGCTGCCAGCTCACCCCTCCCTGCCCAGGCTCTTACTCGCTGTCGGTGCGGGACGGGGACGAGCTGCGGGGCGGGGCAGTGAAGCATTACAAGATCCGGACTCTGGACAGCGGTGGCTTCTACATCTCCCCACGAAACAACTTCAGCACGCTGCAGGAGCTGGTCCAGTACTACAAGGGTGAGCCCTGGGGTGCCCGGCCCCTCTTCCCAAATGGGGCTTTGTCCCTGAGCCAAGCAGCCACTGGGCAGCAGGGGGTGTGCAGAGGCTGAGGGGCTCCTGCCCGTCGCCCCTGGGCTCCAGCTGTGGCTCTGAGTGCAACATGCAGTGCTTCCAGACCTTCCCCTGTTGCCATGGCCGGCCTGCTGGCTGTCACAGCTGTGGTGTTGGTGTCCCTGAACACTCACAGTGCCCAGAACTCCCCCTTGAAGCGCAGTGTGGCCAGTGAGACAGGCTGGCTGATGGCCCTGGATGCTCTCCTCAGGTCAGAGTGACGGGCTGTGCCAGAAGCTCACCCACCCCTGCCGTGTACCCAAACCACAGAAGCCCTGGGAGAAGGATGCTTGGGAGATCCCTCGGGAGTCACTGAGCCTGGAGAGGAAGCTGGGAGCCGGGCAGTTTGGAGAAGTGTGGATGGGTGAGAGTGAGGGGGAGGTGGCTGGGAGGATGATGAAGGTGATGGTGAAGGAGGAATGGTGAGGGATTGGGAGAGAAGGTGGAGGGATGGTGGGATGGAAAAGGCAGGGAGGGAGCGACATGTGGGAGAGAAGCAGGGGGACATGGAGGTGGCCCTGCTTTAATGCAGGGGCTGCTTGGGGCTGGGCATGTGGGGACAGCCCTGGGCTGTGTGTGGTCTCCAACCTTCCCATAGCAGCTCTATCTGCAGGACTGAGACTTTGTCTCCAAAGCCCAGTGCTCCCAGGGCAGCCTGGTGATGGTGTGTTGTGCCATCCCCAGCTACCTACAACAAGCACACCAAGGTGGCGGTGAAGACGATGAAGCCGGGCAGCATGTCCGTGGAAGCCTTCCTGGAGGAGGCGAACCTGATGAAGACGCTGCAGCACGACAAGCTGGTGAAGCTGCACGCGGTGGTCACCAGGGAGGAGCCCATCTTCATCATCACTGAATTAATGGAGAAAGGTGCCATCCACATTCCTGAGCCATGTCTGTGGGCCAGGCCAAGTGGCAGCACCCAGGTGCCCTGGGATGGTGCAGGATCGACCCCTTCCACATCCCCAGGCTCGGCTGTGGGCTCTGCACCAGCTCCCAGGACTCTGGGAGCAGTTCTGGCTCCTGCCACAGCGTGTCAGTGCTCTGGGGCAGGGTGCTGGGAGAGGGGATGTGGTGACAGCACTGGGAGAGGAGGGACCCCCAAGAGGGGACAGATGAGTACAAGCACTCCACAAGGCAGGAGGGAGCCTGCAGAGGTGCTCTCCCTTTGGCCCAATCCGTGGGAGCAGGATCGGGGATCAAGTGTGTTTCCAGAGTCCCCTTGTCCTGCTTGGCTCCTCAGGACCCTATGCCACCCTAAGGGTAGTGCAGGCTGCAGCTAAACCATTAGCCCTGGCCCCTTTCCCTGTCTGCAGGGAGCTTGCTGGATTTCCTGAAGAGTGATGAGGGGAACAAGCTGCCACTCCCGAAGCTGATCGACTTCTCTGCCCAGGTGAGGAAGGAGCAGACCTTCCCTGGCTCCGAGTCCCCCTTGTCCCCCTGAAAAGGGTGAGTGAGGAGCCTGGGAACTTACCTGGGGCTTGTGCAGGGCCAGCCAGAAGCCTGGTCTGAACAGGGCTGGGGGTGCAGTGAGGTTTTCCTGCGGGCAGCCACTGCCTGCTCACCATCTCCATCCCGCTGACCTCACAGGAGCAGGGGTGTGGGAAAGGAGAAGTGGCAGCTTCTCCCTCACCACACTGGTATCTGCAGCACTCAGCCAGCCCACCTGCACCTGAGCAGTGCACAGCAGAGCTGCACAGAGCCTGGGAGAGGGTTGGCCAGGCTGCTCCTTTTGAGGGGCTGGAAAATCCATGACTTCTACGTCTGCCATGGTTCCTGCAGCTCTTGCAGCCCAAGGGGCTGCTGTGCTTTGTGGAGAAAGCAGGGATGAGGATGGGGCTTGTTTCCACAGCTCATATTTGCACAGTCCCTTCTCTGGGATGTGCTGGTGCTGGTTGGTCAACAAAGCCCAGGGAAAAATGATCAATTTCTATAATTGATAACTATTGATATGGATAACTATAATTTCTAATTTGCTGCTGCTGTGACAGTTACCTGCAAACCTTACCCGCAAACTTGGCCAAAGCCCCACAGACCCAGCATGGCTACACACCCACCCCATGCCCAGCACTGCTTCAGGACAGTGCCATGGTGTGAAGCCCTGTGGGTTTGACAGGAATCCTGCAGCATGATCCTGCGTGCTCCCCATGCCTGAGAGGCTGAGCCAGGCACGGTTCCCAGTCTCCCAGAGGGAGCATAGCGGGCTGTTTCCCCATGGGAATGCCTACGGGAGGGCTGTGGTTCAATAAAGTCACCAGAGGGCTGTCACGGGCAGGGGAAGGCAGCTGGAGAGGCAGGAGGACTCGGTGATAATTATTTCAGGGATAATTATTTCAGGGATATTTTCAGGAGCTATTTTGAGTACAGCGGAATGGGCTGTTAAACACCTCACTCCATGTGCAACCATTTGCACAACCACTGAGTCCCTGCTGCTTCTCCAGTGGCCCTGGGTGAGGGCAGAACTCAGGGACTCTTTGAGCTGAGCTCAAATATTTCATAGAGGCACCTGAGCAACAGGAAAGCCAGGATGGGTGCCCAGACCCCGTGGGTTTAGATCAGGTCACTGGCTGCTGGAGCTGGCTGTGCTGGGGTGTGTGGATCAGCTGTGCTCTCCTGCACACCATCTGTTCTCAGCAAGCTGGCTCGTGCCAACGCCGGCTCAGCCCTCGGCTCCGAGGGGCTGCTCAGAGAAGCACTGGGGAGCAAAGGCTGAAGGGCTGTCACAGGCAGGCAGCAGCCTGACACTTGTGCTGGGCTGAGTCACTGCGGGCAGAAATGCATCTGTGGTCATGGAAATGATCCTTCCGCTCTTGCGCTGCCTGGTTACTTCTGTATTTAGTGGGGAGAGCTCTCTGAGAGCTGCAGCTCTCCCCGGGCCAGCTCGTGTGGGGGTGATGAGGACGAGGGGGGTCTCCCCTCTGGCTGCTCCAGCCCCTTTGCATTCTGCATTCTGGTCACATCCAGGCATGGGGTAACAGCACAACTTTGGGGTTCGGTTGTGCACACACCAGGTCACCTCTGCCTGATCAGGGCTGAGAGCTGCACACACAGCACTGAGTGCAGAGACTTCAGAAGACAGAGTGGTGAGGGGGGATTGTCAGGGGCCATCACAGCCATCCTGTCTGCAGGCAGAGGTGACTCTTCAGAAAACTAGTCTGGAAGAACCCAGGCATCTTCTCTTATGCTTTTTTGCCCTGGCTGAGGAAGCTCTGGAATGCTGACCCTCGCTACAGCAATTACAGTGAGCCATTTTGGGTATATTTGGATACTGGTCTCACATCTTCCCTGAGCAGAGAATGATTTGCTCCTCTTCACATCCTCATGGCTGTGGATGAAACCTTGCCCTGGAAACACTCACAGAGTCACTCTCTGGTGATCACATGAGCTCCTCAGCATGTGATTCTCACGGCCTTTCTCCCACAGCAGCTTAAAGGTGTCGTGTTGGGCTGGTCACCCAAACCCTGACCTTCTGCAAGGGATTCCCTGCTCAGAGAGCAGTTTCCATGCAGGAAAGTCATAGAATGGTTTGGGTTGGAAGGAACCTTAAAGCTCCTCTTATTCCAACCCCTTGCCATGGGCAGGGACACTTTCCACTAGACCAGGTTGCTCCAAGCCCTGTCCAGCTTGACCTTGAACACTTCCAGGGATGCCACATCCATCTCCTGCTGTGGCTCAGCCTCCTTTCACCCTTTTCTGAGTGCTGGCCAGAAGCAGTTGACTTCTTTGGTGCTCAGGGGGTGTGTATTATTTCAAGCAGCCTCTTTGCATGTGCCTTGTTCCCTTGTGGCAGATTGCAGAAGGAATGGCTTTTATTGAGAAGAGGAACTACATCCACAGAGACCTGAGAGCCGCCAACATCCTGGTGTCAGCAGTGCTGGTGTGCAAGATTGCAGACTTTGGGCTGGCCAGGGTCATCGAGGACACCGAGTACACGGCCCGGGAAGGTGCTGGGGATGAAGGGTTGGGGGGTTCCCTTAGAGCCACTTGCCACCATGGTGGTCCCGACCCCAGGAGGGACGTGCTGGGTACACGGGCAGAGGGAAGCTCCTCTCATTTGCATCACTTCACTTGTTCCTCTTCTGTTTGTTTCTTGTTCCCCGTATTTCACCACCCATTTCTCAGCAGTTGGGTTGAGCTCACATTTCCCATTGGATCTCTTTGTCCAGGTGCCAAGTTTCCCATTAAATGGACAGCACCAGAAGCCATCAACTACGGATCTTTCACTATAAAATCTGATGTCTGGTCCTTTGGGATCCTCCTGACTGAGATCATTACCTATGGACGCATCCCCTACCCAGGTAAGGAGGTGAAATGCCTCCTCTAATCTGATTCCAAAAGACACATTCCACCTTCTGGGCCCCATCCATGTGACCTGAGCTCCTCCAGCTCCATGGGAAAACCCTGTAAATCCTTATCATTAGGGACCATCCTGTATTTTATACGAAGGATTACTTTGATACCTTTTTTCAACGGGAAATTACTCTGTAAATGCTACCACAAATGGACCATGAAGGATCTGGGGTGGCATAAAGGGCTGTTCTGAGGAGCAGCTCTGCCCCTACACTGACCTGTTTTCATTGGAAGCAATGGCTTGTCACTCAGTATATGGAAATTTTAATCTATACAAAGTGATTCTAAACCCCACCTGAGCTGGGGCACAAAACTCCATCCCACAATAACCCAGCATCTCCTTTGTCCACATATTTCCCTGACCAGGAAGAGCAGTTCCCCTTCCCAGCCCCTCTAACCACTTTTTCTTTCCTGGAGACATTGCCCAAAGGGTGAGAAGTTTTGGGTTTGGGGTTTTTATGATTTTTAAAGAAATCAGTGATAAACCAGGTGATATTCACCTGTCCCACCCCATTTTCCCAGGGATGTCAAGTGTGGAGGTGATCAGGGCGCTGGAGCGTGGATACCGGATGCCCCGCACCGATAACTGCCCCAAGGAGCTGTACGACGTCATGATGAGGTGCTGGAAGACCAGACCCGAGGATCGTCCCACTTTTGAGTACATACAAAGTGTTTTGGAGGATTTCTTTACTGCGACAGAGAGCCAGTACCAGCAGCAGCCGTAGAGCAGGACACTCGGGACAGACACTGCCAGCTCCTCCCTGTCCCACACGTGCCCTGCTTCCCCTGCCAGCCTGGCCCAGCAACCACAGCCTTCCCGGAGTGGCTGGGCTGGAGGAAGCACACGATGGAGGGAGAAGAGATGTGGCCATCCCTTGTGCCTTTCCCAGGAGCCTGAGTGCCTGCAGGGCAGCGGCTCTGGGAAGTGTTGGCTGGACAATGGATGCCCAGGCCGCAGAAGGAGGGACAGGTTTGGGCCGGGCCTCCTTTTGCTGCAAAGGAAAAACCCAGATCAGTATTTTTTAAATCCTTCTGAGATCTTATCACGTCGTTCTGCAGAAGTAGGTGCTTTACTGTGCTGGCCTTGGCGAAATGCCGTGCGGTGCCTGTGCTCCTTGTGTGATTGATCCCAGGGGATTCCCATGGGGCACGCTGCAATGCAGCCCGTCGGCTCATCATCACCACGGGATCCTGGGGTTTGGATGTCGAGTGTCACGGACACGTGTCCTCCTCTCTCCCTCCTGGGTTTCCTTCCCCAGTATTTTCACGGCACCCCCTGTGCAGAGTGCAGGTTTCGTGAGGCTGCAGGGGCAGATGGACACAGTGCTTTTCCAGGCCATCCCTGCATGGATCCCCCTCCACTCGCCTTGGGAGAAACCTCTGGAGCCCAAAGCCAGGGCAAAAGGAGCCCTCTCCCCCATGGCAAAGCTCACAGGCAGGATTTGTTGTCTGCTGAGGCATTTGCAGTGTGAGCAAGGGCAAAGTGCTCCCTGCACACTCATTTTATGTTGTTGTTTATTTTCAGTATCTCACAAGAGGTTATTTGGGGAAAAGGAGTAAACAATATTTTTTTAAGACAGCCCTGTACCTCTTACAGCTGGGAGATTGGGGCCTGTGATTATATTTTCGATACCAAAAAGCAAACGCTGTCGCTTCTGCTTTGGGATCCTTTTTTTCCGTAATCAATAAAGTATTTATCAACCTTTCCTCCCTTGGCCGTTCCTGCTGCTCCGCAGCCCGGGCTGGGGGCACACGAATGGGGCAAGGTTGGGGCCCGCAGCGCCCCTCGGAACGGGGTCTCCAGAGCCGGCGGGCCCGCAGCGCCCTCGGAGCAGCCCCCGGGCCGCGGACCGCCGGGGTGGGATCGCAGGGACCGGACGAACCGGGAGGTTCGGAACGACCCGGGCGCCTCCCGGCCCCTCCGCCTCAGCGCCCTCACCAAACATGGCGGCCGCGGCGTCGTGCCCGCCCTCCAGGCCAAGGCCGCTGCCCTCAGCAGAGATGGCGGCGCGCACCGCCCCTTCCCCGGCCGGCTTCGCGGGACCGGAGACCCGCTGGGGACCGGAGCGGAGGCCCCGCCCCACCGCGCCCGGCAGAAGGGCTGGGCTGAGCGGGACGGATGCGGGCCCGGCCCCTGGCCGCGGGAGGCTCCCCTGTCCCGCCCGGGGCCTTGCAGCTGTCCCGCGTCTCCCGGCGGTGTCACCGGCGGAGGGCAGAGCTCGGGCCGCCGCTCGGTGCCCAGGGGCCCAACGGAGCCGAGCGGGTTCATGTCCCGCCTGCCCCGCGCTCCCTCGGCAGCAAAGTTGGCTCCGTTTGTGCGCTTCACGGCGTTGGCTGGGCAGGAGGGGCCGGGCGGGGGGCTCGGAGCGCTGTGGGTTGTAGGGAACACCGGCACTTCCTTTTGCCTTCCCTTCCGAGATGTCAGCCCGGGCCCGGTGCTGGTGCCGAGCACGGAGGCTGTTGCTCTGTGTGTGGTTTTCACAAGTGTTTGGTGGTGATTGTCGGGTCCGGGTTGGAGCAGCTGCTTCACCTTCCCGCGTCCCAGCATCCCTGTTATTGCTATTGAATTATTCCTTGAATCCTCGGAGAACTGAAAGTGTTCCTGGTGGGAATTTGCTAAGGTAGGCGAGCGTCAGTGCTACCTCACAGAGGAGAAAACGAGTTGCTGAGACATTTGTTGTCTGCCTTGAAGTTTTGTAGGAGTAAAACGGCTTTCCTCCTTGCTTTCTTAGGAGGATATTTCTGTGACAATGCATTGCAGGAGTAGCTGTATGGATAAAGGATGTGTGCTGATGCAAAGGTCGCTGGCTGGGCTGTGAGGTGACTCACGGAGAGACTGGAAGGGGATTGGGAGAGCTGAGGCTTTCCTTTAATTTGCTTTAAGCATCTTCATACCCTGCTGGCTTTCCCCCCGGCAGGGAGGAGGGAGCGCTCAGCTGGCTTTGAGAGCTGGGGATGGTCCTACTGGGAATTTCCTCGTGGCTCTCTGTTGTGTGAAGGGCAGAGAAGGCTCCCAGCAGCTCTCCTGGTGTCAAAGGAGCTCTGAAGTCAATGTGAATGCAGCACTTGTCTCCTTCCGAAGGGCTCTCGCGGCTCCTCCAGTGCAGGGTGAGCAGGGCAGGGACATTATAAAGTTGAGCTTATCCAAACAGTTGTCAGGATCATCCAAGGAGGCAGCCCTTGGAAAAGGGGACAAGTGTCAGGGTGCCATTAGCACTGTTCTTGTCCTGTTCATGTGCCTGAGGGCAGAATGAAGGTTGCATGTGTGAGAGAGCTTTGTTGGGGTTTGGGTTGTGAGTTTCCTCCCTTTCTCTCACTGTATTAAAAAGTTTCAGTAAGTGGAATGGAGTAGGAGAGCTGTGTGAATCCATTTGGACAAATGGCTCTGCACAGGTCGTTTTCCCTGTTTTTCTTCAAAGCTGTCTTTGAAAGTTAACAGCTCTTGATTAGGGCTGTTTGATGTCCCTCTTGCCCTTGTCTGCCAAAAAGAGATGGGACAATTCATGATACCATCACTGTCACTTTCTGCTTCCTTTTCCTCTCTTTGAACAAATACTGTGTTCTGTTCTTCAGTTCTGTGTGGATTGTGAAAATTCCAAGACCCAAACCAGCTCTGGTACAGCACCAGTCCAATTCAGATGCTTGAAATTGCTGCTGCTTGAGGGTTTCTTCAAGTTGTTGGCAGCAACCTGGGCAGGGACGTCCTGGGTGCACGTGGCCAGGCTGTGGAGCCTCTGGAGTATGCTGGAGCTGTTGTAGAGTGCCCCAGGGAACAGCTGCTGTTTCCCTTTCCCTTAAGTAAATGTTGGAGTTCAGACTCTGGCAGTGGTAGCTGGAGGGACCATGAGCTATAGGGAAGGACAAGTGTGGTAATAACTGGATGTTTTAGGGTCTCTTCATGCTGGATCAGGCTGGGATTTAGTGAAGAAGTGCTGTGTTTTGGCAGCGTGGTTTGTGAACCTTCTGTGAATTCACAGAAAGTGGCAACGTTGTTATAAGTCTTTCTGAATGGGGTAAACTTGGGGTTGTCTGCAAATCCCAAGACTAGTGATAATTATCCAGAAGTGCCTTCTTGGAGAGAGTTTGTGTGTGTGAACTCTCCATCTGATGGACAGGAAGGGATGATTGTGCTCCTGCAGTTACTTCTTTTATTTAGATCATATTCTCCTAAGAAAGGGTCTCTCTGCATGTCTGCATATCGGAAAATAACCAAGCTTAGACAATCAGAACTATTTTTGCCTACTTGAAGCTGTGTTTTTCTCAGTCTGGGGTTGTGCATATTTGTTGTGTTACTTGTTACACCATTACACGATTTCCTGGCACCTCAGATGCAAGATTGTCATCTGAGGGGGTTTTGTGCATGTGTTTTGAAATGTAAATAATTGGAAGAGGCTGTGGAGGTGTGTGTTCTGTTAGCTGGAAGTCTGGGCCTTGCCAGGGCTTCGTGACTGAACCAAAACAGAGCTCCCTCCTGGAAGTTCTGACCTGGCATAGAAGAGAACTCACCTTGCAGGCATCCCCCGGGTGAGATGATCACCTGGCCAGGCCCATGAGTTACACAGATGTTTTGGGTGGTGTCCATGTTGCCATTGCTAAGCTGCTGCCTTCGTTTGGAGAAGATGAGGCACATTTGTCAGTACAAGAGCAGAGATCCTGATGAGAAAAGGCCCTGGCTTCATCTTCCCTGTGCCCTGCCGGCTCAAAAACCTGCACTGGGCATTTCCTTCATATTTCACTTTCATATTTCACTTCCAAAGCCCCCCCACCTGTTGCATAGCAGCTCCCCCTTTTCTTGCTACCAACTGTTCTTTCCTGGCAAGGCTTTACAGAGTCGCCCTCTTGTCTTTCCTGTTGCCTGGTGCTGCCTGAGTCATCGTCATCTGTATGCAAAGACAGCCTGATTTCTGCCAAAATTGTCATCAAAAATTTCATCTTCTGCATGCTCATGTGTCTCCTGAGTGTCTGCCAAAGTTCTGTCCTGGTCTTGTCACCTCCCAGCCCGCTGGGGCAAGGGTGGCACTGGTGTGGTTTTGGTTTTTGGGTAACGTTGTGTAGGTCTGTCACTTCAGTGACAAATGAGATAAGGGCTACAGGTTGCTGGCTGCTCTGGGGTTCAGTGTGGGACAAGAATGCAGATTCCTTCCAGTGCTTCACCTGTCCAGGAGACCTTTTCCAACTCAGTGGAGAGTCACTGAGCACTCCCTTTAAAGATTTGGAAGGAAAAATTTAGCGTAGCACAGAAAGTAAGCCCCATGTTGTCTCAAGGCAGATCAGTATTGAAGGTCAGGCAGTTTTAACAAGAGTGTTTCCAAGCTGGGGCTTTATGCCTGCTCCAAGTGTATTTGGCTGTGCTCAGAATAGATCTGAAAATCCCCTTTGTAAGCAAAAAAAGATCACAGAATCACAGAATGGTTTGGGCTGGCAGGGTCCTTGGAGCTCATCTTGTTCTGCCCCACTGCCATAGGCAGGGACACCTTCCACTATCCCAGGTTGCTCCAAGCCCTGTCCAACCTGGACTGGAACACTTCCAGGGATGGGGCAGCCACAGCTTCTCTGGGCACCCTGTGCCAGGGCCTCACCACTCTCACAGGGAACAATTTCTTCCTAATGTACAATCTAACTCTGCTCTCTGTCAGTTTAAAGCCATTCCCCCTTGTCCTGTGCTCCATGGTCTTGTAAACAGTCTCTCTCAATTTTTCTGGTAGGCTTCCTTCAGGTACTGGAAAGCCACATGTATGTGATGATTCAGTACTAACATTTTCTGTAGGTGCCTAGCATTTGAATCTTAAATACATTTTAGATTTTCAACCCCCTGGTATTTCTGCCTTTTTTTTTCATCCTGCTCAATTCCACTGATTCTGGATGCTCTGGTTGGCCCTCACTGGTGTCAGGGCCAAACATACTTTCCTTGCCTTAGAATAGACAGAAGGAATGTGATGAAAAGGGTAATAAAGTGGGGGCAATAAACACAGATTTTTAATTTTTTTTTTCCCCCAACCTGAGGAAGACTCCCCATGATAGAGCTGCTGTTTGTCCACACCTGGCCTGTGGAGTGACTGTTCCCTCTGCTGCTGTGTCAGACAGACTGACTGTGCTGAGGACACACAGGGACAGTGGGGATTTGGTTTCTTATGTCTGCAGCATTAGCTCAAGAGTTGTCCCAAACCAAGCTCCAGGTTTTGTGTGGTTTTCCAGTGGTGCCATACACGCTGGGAGTTTAGGAGAAGGGGCTGAAGCTAGTAATGCTGTGAGATTATACCAGAGCTGATGTCCTAATCCAGGCAAGCTGCTGCTGGCTAATACTCTTTAAAGCTCGATTTTCATTTCACAGCCTTCCTGCCCATGCTCGAGCTGGGTTACCTGAGGTAACGGGAGGGGCTGAGGAGGCAGCAAGGTGTGTTCAGTAAAGGGTTTGCTGCTGCTTTGTAGGGTCTGGGTTCTCCTGGAGCCCCCGTGGAGTAGATTGAACCTTCCAGCCTGACTTGTCACCCTGCTCCCTAAAAATGGGGTGAAAAAGATTTTGCCATGTTACTGAGCTGTGTTGTGGTCTGGAGGGGTGAGGAAAGCAGAGTGGAGCAGGAGGGAGTGGTGGTGTGACCGTGCCTTTGGGTGCAGTCACTGGTGTCACACCTGACCCCACAATAGCTACTCTTCTGCAGGTAGTGGCCTGTGAGCATCCCTCTGTAATCAGCTCTGGGGTAACTGCTGCTGTGCAGAGCTGGCAAACATCCAGTGCCAGGGCTACAGCCTCTTCTCTACTCATCCATGGCGTTTTCTAACACAGGGAGCTCACATGATGAGGAGCAGAAAAGTGAAGTGATGGCCTGCTCAGTGCCCCAAGGTGCAGATAAAAATTGCATTTTTCTTGTGGTTGAACAAAGCCACAGTTTTCCTAACTGCAGATGAAGAGGCAGAGACACCCAGAGTGGAAAGTGACTCGATGAGGGTCACAAAACAAAGCTAAGAACAGCTTTTGGGAATTTAATTTCTGTTTAATCACCTGACTGCGCAGCCTTTCTAATGTCTGGGATGAACATTTCCCGTGTTGTTGCCCATCTCTGATGTTGTTCCAGTGTTTCTGTTGTGTTTTACTGTTTCTTCTCCTTTTTGCAGGAAAGGCTGAGATATGTGCTGGGCCTGCTGTTGTTGCTACACAGCACAAACTCGTTCTATGTACCCGGGGTGGCTCCTATCAACTTCCACCGCAATGATCCCGTTGAAATAAAGGTAGGATGAACTCAGTGCTGTTAGTCTGTTTGGTTTGGGGATTTTTTGTCTTTTGTTTTTTTTTTTTTGTTTTTTTTATACCATAGCAGCTAAAAGGGGCTGGAAAGTTAAATTTGGGGACCTTGTTGCTGAAATTTTGTGTTCAGATATTTCCTCTGTTTCACAACATTTGGGTCCCAGTGTGATTGCTTTTCTTGCTCCTGCTCTCTTCTACCAAATTCCTTCAGCAGTTGCACCAAAGTCCTCAAGATGTTGCTCTGTTTGGGAAAAAGGTCCCATTCTCACTGTGGCTTTGAAGTGAATTTAATTTCTGCAGCATTATACTGACTCTAAAAGTGCTTATGCGGAGTGTGCCTTTAGGTGGAAGGTGAATGGTGGAATAAGACCTGAATCAGACCTTCTCAATACCCAGTTTGCTCAAGTTGTGTCTTCAGGGAAATCCATGAGAAACTCTTCCCAAGTGGAGGTGTTTGTCCTTGAGCCTTGCAGATCTTTCTTTTTCCCAGCCCAGCCTTGCTGGGAACTGTTCCTGTGCAGTGTTGCTGGTACTCAGTGATGAGCTGCTGCACCTATCCGTGAGGAAGCCAGGCTTTGCTTTCAGACATCAGTGATTTATAGCCCATTTCATTTATTTTTCTAAAGCTGTGGCCTCTGTCTCAGCAAATCCAGCACCCTTGGGGCTGCTGAGGTTGGCTCCTCCCACGTGAAGCACAGCACAGTTTTTTCTTTGGCCACAGGCTGCCAGACTAGGCTATTTTTAAGCAAATGAGACTTGCCTGTGGCTACAGTAAACTTCCCAGAAGAAGAGGGTTTTGGAAAGGCTGTTCTCAAAGGGATTTCAGGAGCCAAATGCTTCCTCAAGTGCTTAGGCAAGTCAGTGTGTTTGCCAGCACTCTTCCAATAAACAAGCTTGGCTGTGTTACAAAACACTTCTGTTTTTCAGAGCAACTGTGGCCTTGGCTGTTGTGGTATGTCTCTGCACTTCCCTTGTACCCTGTGATTTGTGGAAACTCTCCAGGAATGTTTGTGGTTGGTCACCTTGTCTTCCCAGACTGATGACTCTCTGGCTTTCCTTGCAGAGATTAAAATTGCTGAACTCTTCATAGCACTGGAGGCCAGACTTCTAGGTCCAGTGGGATATGAATTGTTGTTTGAGGAAATCTTGTATGAAATGTGACTCTTGAATCTCTTTTGAGCTTTTTGTTGTATCTTAGGACTCCACTGAGACATAAATTTGTGAAACCACCATGCTTTGTTCTTTGAGCATTTCTCTGTGAATGAATTGCTACTGGAAGTCTCTCAGGAACATCTGTCTCTGTTACTATTTTTAATATCAGTAGTAGTAGTATCTTCTGGAATTGAGCTTTATGAAAGGTGTCTTGAAGTAAGCATCAGCTTCTGGATGATGCTGAGAGGACAGGAAATTATCTGGAGGTCTTTCCTGGGGATAATCCCTCCGTTCTTCCTGCAGGCTGTGAAGCTGACGAGCTCCCGGACCCAGCTGCCGTACGAGTACTACTCACTGCCCTTCTGCCAGCCCAGCAAGATCACGTACAAGGCTGAGAACCTCGGTGTGTACCTGTCAGACAGTGTGGGGGGGGGTGTTTACAGGGGCAAAAGCAAATGCAAGTGTCACTTCTGCTGAGCTGTGAGAACCTGCTTCCTCTGATTCACTGTGTGCTGGCTGTCTGCAAACAACAGCGTCCATTTGGACAGAGGAAGGGCTTGTCCTGAAGGAGAGCGTGTAACCTGCTTCATAAGCAGTGCTTGATACTTCCAGCAAAGTAGCTAAACTGTCCTGCAGTCTTATCCTTGCACCTGGGGTAGCAAAGGAGACTTGCTGTGGTCCCTCCAGCTGCACAGGGCCTGGCAGCAGGATCAGCAGCAGGAAGCCTGGCAGTCTCCAACCCTGCCCGTATTTTCCTGTTTTCCAGGTGAGGTTCTTCGAGGGGACCGAATTGTAAATACACCTTTCCAGGTTTCCATGAATGTGGAGAAGAAATGTGAAGTTCTGTGCAACTTTCCCAACAAGCCAGTCACCCTGACAGTGGAGCAGAGCAAGCTCATTGCCGAGCGCATCAGGGAGGATTACTACGTCCACCTGTGAGTCACCTCGAGCGTGGGTTTGTGTCGGGGAATTTTGGTGCTGTGGACAAATTTGATCTGAAATCTGTGTTTTCAGCATTGCTGATAACCTCCCTGTGGCAACACGGCTGGAGTTTTATTCCAATCGTGAGGAAGAGGAGAAGAAGAAGGAGAAGGATGTGCAGTTCGAGCATGGATATAGGCTTGGGTTTATGGACGGTAACAAGGTAGAGAATTGAGGTGCTGGGTGAGGGTGCCTGGAGGAGATCTGGGTGTCTGTTAGAGGTCTGCCAGAGAGTATCAGAATTGGGAATGCAACCAAAAGGTTTTATAAAGAGTGGAAATATGAGAGAGGGGTCTCTTGTGGGAAGAAGAGGATGGGTGCTGGACTGCTGGTACAATAGCCAGGAGTCCTTGCTTTTATTCTCTGTGTAACTTTGGACAGGCTCCTGCAGTGGTTTCCCCTCAGCAGAACAAAGGCACTGTGCCCCCAAGGCTGTCTGATCTCTGGTGTTGGAGTCTTTAGTTTTCCCTCACTGAAGTTGTTTTCTGCAGTTCTTGCTTCTCAGCTTTGCCTCTTCCTCCCATGCGGTGCTGATGTTTTATTTTATGTCACTGTTTCAGTTCTACCTGCACAACCACCTCTCCTTCATCCTTTACTACCACAGAGAGGATGTGGAAGAGAGCCAGGAGCACACCTACAGGGTGGTGCGCTTTGAGGTGATTCCCCAAAGCATTAAACTAGAAGGTAAGAGACTCCTGAGGAGGGGAGCAAGGGGGAAGAACCTCCTGTAGGGACAAAAGTCAGATGCCACTGATGTATCAGGGTGCCAGTTGTTGCTTCACAGGGCACAGAAATGAGTCTAAATTATAAGAATAATAAACCGCTTTGTTATTAAGGAAGTACCAACAATAGAGACATATCCATGAATTGCAATCCATGGAAAATCAATTCCTGTAAAAAGATCTGAGTTTGAGGTTTTGGGGTTGGATTTTTTTGAACTGTGTCATCTGGTATGAGGCATGTCTGGCATTCTAGCTCTTGTTGTGGCACAGATCTCCCTGACTGGGACACTGTGTGCTAGTCCAGGGACACACAGGATGTTTGGAACTGTTCTGGGGGATTGAAATTTAAAAATAATGGTTAGGGGAAAACACTCCTACCTCAGTGAGCCCAATGGAAAAGGGTGTCTAGAAGGGCAGTTGCTCATGGTGTGGAGTACCCCATGCAGCTCTCCTCTGGCAGAGCAGGCACTGCTGCAGAGGTCTTGTTTCTCACCATATCACATGGAATAGAGGATTTGTCCATGGTCTAGATCCTTGGCTTCAGAACCTCTGGCTTTTATCCTTCCAGTTAAGGAGAGCCCTATGCATAGCTTTCCTGAAAGTTTGTTAATGGTGCTCCACTGCTGGTCAGGAGAATAGTTTTGCAAAGTGCAGAGCAGGTGAGCAAGGAGCGAGTGTTTCCCCACCTGGAATTCCTGCAGCCCAATGCCCTCAGGGTGATGCTCGGTGGGAGAGGTGGTGCCTGAGGGAAGGGCTGACCCTGTGCCATGCTTTCCCTTACAGACTTGAAGGCTGATGAGAAGAGCATGTGCACCCTGCCCGAAGCCACAGGCTCTGCCCCTCAGGAAATAGATCCTACTAAAGAGAACCAGTTGCTCTTCACCTACTCTGTGCACTGGGAGGTGAGGCAGTACTGGGGAGCTGGCTGGCAGTGATGCTCTGAGTGTCTGTCACTGGAGTTGTGGAGGACATTGGGAATGTGCTGGTGTGAGAACTGTCCTGTTCTTTCAGGAAAGTGACATTAAGTGGGCTTCCCGCTGGGACACGTACCTGACCATGAGTGACGTGCAGATCCACTGGTTTTCTATCATCAACTCGGTTGTGGTCGTCTTTTTCCTTTCAGGTGAGTGGATGTGTGGGAAGAGGAAGGCTTTACCATTATCTGCAGGGAATTTTCTTTAAGCCTTAGCTGTAGGTGGCTTGAGGAGGAGGTGGCCACATCTGAACCTGGTCAGAAAGGGCAGGAAACCAGTTTAAAGCCTCCCAGTTCAAGCAGTGTCCTGTGGGGTCAGGCAGTTACCAGCCTTTTTCTTACTGGGGACATTGAGGGAGTAAAAAAACCCACAAGAAAGCCACAATGTCCCACTTCTGCTGCAACACTGCCTTCCCTTCTCCTTGGGGTTTTGTTTCTGTCTTTGCTGATGACTCAAGACCTTCTCTCCCAGCCAGAACAGTGTGTTGGTGGGAGCCATGTAGTTGCACAGCATGAGAGCAGCACAGCCATGTAGGAGCCTCTGAGCTGAATTCTGTGCTTGTTTTCAGGAATTCTCAGCATGATCATCATCCGGACTCTGCGGAAGGACATTGCCAACTACAACAAGGAAGATGACATTGTATGTGTTTGTTCCTGGGGCTGGGATTAGAGGGAGGGAAGCACAGGCCAGGAGGGATCTAGTGTGCAGACTTGGGTGTATTGTCTCTTCCTGTATCCCTGTTTTGCTTTGAGCCCTGGCCATGGGAAGGGCAGTTGTGTTGTGCTGTCACACACCTTCTTCTGTCTGTACAATCACATACCAGTTCAGATGTCTTCAGACCTAAGCAGTGACTGCAGACAGCTCTGTAAATGTGTGCCCTGGCATTGATAGTTCAGGTCTCAGCTGTTTTCAGCCCAAGAGGAAAGAAGTTTCTTGGCTAGAGTGGTAAAATTCAATAGAAAAACTGGATCCAGGGAAGTTAGCCTCTTAGGCTGGCTGTGGTAAGACCTTAATTTCTACTGGCATATCACATCTAAATAACCTCCTTTTTTCTGCTGTTGCTGTAGGAGGATACCATGGAGGAATCTGGTTGGAAACTTGTGCATGGAGATGTCTTCAGGCCTCCACAGTATCCTATGATCCTCAGCTCTCTCCTGGGTTCTGGAATTCAGCTCTTCTGTATGATCCTGATTGTCATCTGTAAGTGGCACATGTTGCACGGGGTGGCTGTAACACGAATGATGCTCGAGGATGTTTGACTTCACCCTGTGCTCACTTTAGCTGAGGTGAGGCCCATGAAGCTGCTTCCTGTTGCCATCGGCCTGGGCTGGGCACTGCAGAGCTGCTGGATGACACTGCCCAGCTGAAGGCAGCTTTGTGTGATTATATTTCCTTTGCCTAGCTGTGAGCCCTGGCTGATAGTGGGCTGGGAGATTTTTGCACAGGTGTGCCTTGCCTGCTGAGCTGCACCTGCTCCCATCCCTGGGGAAGCTGAGGCTGAAGCATGGTCTGTAGCTGAGATCAAAGCTGTGCCTTGCTCTCTGGCCGGTGCTGGAAGCTGTGGATGCGTTATGCTGTGAAGGAAATCAGGCCTGTGCAGAGATTTCAGGCAGCTGTGGGCTGCAGATGGGACAGGCCCCTGTCCCTCAGCACATGTCCCTCAGAGCTGCTGTTCCTTGTCCTGTTTCCCTCTGCAGTTGTTGCTATGCTGGGGATGCTGTCGCCTTCGAGCCGGGGTGCGCTGATGACAACTGCCTGCTTCCTCTTCATGTTCATGGGGTAGGTGCCTCCACGGCTTCCCCCCTGTGCTGTCCTGCCTCTCCCCAGCAACAACAGCTCATTTTCGTTGTCTTGGCTTGTTTCTGTCCAGGGTTTTTGGTGGATTCTTTGCTGGCCGCTTATACCGGACTCTGAAAGGCCATCGATGGAAGAAGGGAGCTTTTTGTGTGAGTCTTGGATGTTCTGTGCTGTTTATCCAGGTTTGCTGATGGCAAGATCTGTGGATAAGCTCCACATGTTTGTGGTAGCTGGACACAGTCTGGCTGTGCTGCACATTTGCTGTGGGTTGAGTCCTTGTAGCTGTACAGAAAAGGCACCATCAGAGCACATACTAGAGCAAGGAGGATTGTCCAAGATCCTCCCCACAGCCCAGCTCTGTGTCCTTGTCCTTTAGCAAAAGGGACACTTCCTGCACATGTGCCTTATCCCAGGGATGGACTCATTCCAGAGGAACATCTGGCTGATGGGTCAGGTGCTTTCTCTTATGCTGTTGTTCCTCTTGCAGACAGCGACCCTGTACCCGGGCGTCGTCTTCGGCATCTGCTTTGTCCTCAACTGCTTCATCTGGGGGAAACACTCCTCTGGTGCGGTAGGTGCCACCCTCAGCCTGGGGCCTGCTGGGTGGGAGGGGGTCACTGGGCTGATAGGGACTCACTTGGCTTCCCAGACCTTTCCAAGTGGGTGACTGGATGGTTGGCTTAGCCGATGTCATCAGTCCCCAGGGCAGGCGAGCTGTCAGCCTCACTTCTGTGGCTCTTGGTGTGATTCCAGGTGCCTTTCCCTACCATGGTGGCCTTGCTCTGCATGTGGTTTGGGATCTCCTTGCCCTTGGTCTACCTGGGTTACTACTTTGGATTTCGCAAGCAGCCGTATGACAATCCTGTACGGACAAATCAGATTCCCAGGCAGATCCCGGAGCAGAGGTGGTATATGAACAAATTTGTGGGGTGAGTGATGAGTGTCTGGGAAATACGGTGAGTTAAGCCTAAGCCCCCTCCCCTCAGTCCCCTTGGGTTGCTGAATGTCACCTGCTGCTCTCTGGACATGAACAGATGGCAGATGGGGTTCCTTGAGACATTGATAATTTGGATGCGGTATGAGGGGTACTTGTAGCCGTGGTATGTGCTCAACAGTGGGAGCAGCTGTGCCATTGCCTGTGAAGTTTAGTAATCTGGAAATGCAGAGCCTTTGCTTGGAGTGTTCTGTGTGGTTACAAGGAGTTTTTAATGTCCAGACAGTTATATTGTGCTGCTTATGGGGTTTTTTTTCTGCTTTGTAGGATCCTCATGGCTGGTATCCTGCCTTTTGGAGCCATGTTCATCGAACTGTTCTTCATTTTCAGTGTAAGCATTTAACCCACTTTCCTCCTCAATGGATTCCTTTCATGCCAAAGCTTTTGAAAGGGAGGGGGCTTCCACTGGAGCAGTCTCCTATTCCTGTACTCTCTGAAGGGGGTAGCTGGTTTCTTCCAGGCCATTCGGTAGTTTCCAGAGAGAGCTATGGGACTCTTCTGGTGGTTTGAAGGATTGTGGTAAAGATTAAATTTACTGTAGCATTACATCAAGGACGGGTCCTGGTCTTGAGACAGTCACTGTTCCAGCTGCTGCCCATTTTTCACCTTGTATGGATGGGGAAGAATTTGCAGTTCCATTGCTTGGGAGATGCAGGGGAATGAACAAGCTACCTCAGAGCTGTCCTTGTGCACCTTTTTGCAACCTGAATCCTCCGAAGTGACATTGTGAAATGCATTAGATCTGTGGTTTCATCTACATGGGGCTGAGGGGCTCCTCATTTTCCCCTGGCTGGCTGCCAGAAGTTAATCCCACGTTCAGTGATTGATCACAGTAGCATGGAAACAAATTCCTGCTGTGTGTTTGTTTCAGGCAATCTGGGAGAACCAGTTCTATTACCTTTTTGGCTTCCTCTTCCTGGTGTTTATAATTCTGGTGGTATCCTGCTCCCAGATCAGCATTGTCATGGTGTATTTCCAGCTCTGTGCTGAGGTGAGATTTCCGTGTTTGTAGTTTGGGTAGCTCAGGGTACTTGCTCCTGGGAAAGCACAGGTCACGTTATTGCTGCAAATATATTCTCAGCAAAGATTAGTGTGGCCCAGCTTCAGGGGTGTGATTGTCTCCAATGTCTCTTCACTCTAAAGGGAATTAAAGCTCCTTGATTATCTATTAGGCTGGGAACTGTGGTTTCATACCAGGAATTCTGCTGGGCACAGGGTGTTTTGAGCTGTTCCCAAACTGTTCTGTTCCATGACATACAAAACAAAATGCAGGGCCAGAGGTGAGCCATGTCCTTGGGCAGTGTGCTTTGAGCCTGACCTGGCTTTGCTTCACTGTCAGCTTCACATCTCTTGGTTTGGAAACACTTCTGTGACAAATAAGTCCCCTGGCCCCAAATTGTGGATTTCCTTTGAAGGAAGATGGGCGGTGTTCTCCCTGTCCTGGAATGGTCACAGCTTCCCTGAAGCAGTGCCCCAGGGGATAAAGAGGCTCTTTATCCTGTCAGGATTACCGCTGGTGGTGGAGGACCTTCCTGGTGTCTGGAGGATCTGCCTTCTACGTGCTGATCTACGCTGTCTTCTACTTTGTGAACAAGGTATTCCTCCTGGGTGAAAGTGCCACGTTTTTGGGGGCGACTGTGGGATTTGGGAAAGGAAATGTCGGGCCTGCTGAGTCCCAGTCTGCCCACGCCAGCCCAAGGCAGTGCTGACAGCCCTTCCAGATAGGAGAGGAGGGTGTAGGTGCCCCAGGACTTGTGCAGAGCAGCATTCCCTGACCCCACCTCAAAGGGGATCTCCCTTCAGCTGGACTACAATGAGAGTTTCCCTCTCTTTGCAGAGCTCCCCTTGCAGTGGGCACTGGTTGATTTGTCGCCTCTGTGCATTATTTTACTGATTTTTTTCCTCTTCTTCTGTTTCAGCTGGATATTGTTGAGTTCATTCCCTCCTTATTGTACTTTGGCTACACTGCCCTCATGGTCCTGTCCTTCTGGCTCCTGACGGGCACCATCGGCTTCTACGCAGCCTACATGTTCGTGCGGAAGATCTACGCCGCCGTGAAAATCGACTGAAGCTGGAATCCCCAGCAGGAATCAGACACCTCCGAACACGTGTCCTCCCGGGAGGGACAGGGACATCTTCTCCCAGCTCTTTTTAAGGAAACAAAAATCCAGTGGGAGAGTCACAAGAGAAATAATTAACTCCTCGATTTGGAATGTAACTTTGGCACAGTGTACATGGATTCTGGGCTACTTCTGCGGGGAAAAGGGGTCTGTAGATACCTTACATTTTATTATCCTGTTCCATATTTGAGGGAGTTTTTTAGCAGAGAAATATCCCTCTGTATAAGTAAACCCCCTTTTTGCTAATCCATCCTTTTTTTTATGTTGATGATGAATGGATTTGAGACAGCAGTGGAAACACTTGTGAAAACGTTTTCTTCCAGCCCCTGGGGTGCTCTAGGATTCAGGGAGACTCTTCAGACAAGTATCAGACTGGGTTTTTCTCCTGCCTTCGTGTCTGCACAGAAGAGGGAGCTTGACTATGGCAGAATAAGCGGAGCCTAAAGGCTCACCCAGCGGGAGTCCGGCGCACTCCGATCACCGAAGTCCCAGCTTCGGCTTGTTTACAATTTGCTGGAGGTGCCATTCAGAGCCTGGGAAGTGCAATTTCACCCTGAGAGAGCTTGAGAACTGCAACCTTCGGCATCGCTTCTCCCTCCCTCCAGCCTCGGACAGCACAGGCCGCTGCGGGAGGGTGGGATTGCCTCTCCTTCAGAAGGCAGGACACAACGTCCCGCTGGAAGTGACGCGGTTGTGCTGGAATACAGGACTGGAAGGATGCTCGAGGTAACTGCAAGGGTTTGTTCTGTCAATAGCTCTGCTCTGGATGAGTGAGGAAACGGGACAGGCTCCTTCCTGGGAATGCCACTGGGATCCTGCAGAGCCTGTGGGAGATGGCTGTGGTGCCGTGGCGTTAGTGCCAAGTGATCTGAGGCAGTGTTGGGCCCGAGCTGCCCGAGGGCTGTGCAGGCCATGCTGAGGGGGCTGGCACAGGCAGGTGGCCCCGTGAGCTGTCCCGTGGCTGGAAGCGGGGCTCTCTTGCCACTGGCCCTGTGCTCTGGCTGCCCTTGCTGCTCTCTGCACCTCCTCTGAAATTCTCTACCTCCAGGGAACAGGAAAAGTGTACACCCCATAGCTGTATTTTGTTCTTCTCCACAAAAAAACAGTCCAAGCTCTCCAGGATAGCTAACACAGGCTCTTCTTTTCCCATGGCTTGATGCCTGAATCTGCCCGTGGGAAACTCTTTTTAAAAGAGGTTAAAGTTGGGTTGTGTTTTTTTTTTTTTTATTTGGGTCACTTGAGTGATGTTTATCAGTAAAAAGGTTCCATGTTGCAGTGAAGGCTCCCTCCATCCCCAGACTCACTGGATTCAGCCAGGACTAGAAAGAAGAGGTTTTTTTAGTGAGATCTATGAAAATTTTTCTTCTTGGAGTAAGGTCTTCCAATGACCAGCTGTCACAGGTCACATCATTCCAACCCAAAACTGTCCAAAGCCATCCCTGCTCCCAGGGAGGGCTTTGGGGCCTTTTTTAACCCCAATTGCTGTAAGTTTCCACTGGTCCATGCAAGGGCCTGTGTCCCTTCCCGTCGGCCCTGCCCATCATGCCAAAGTCTAATCAGCCAGGAATCATGGATGGAAAAAGGGAGCAGGGGATGTGTGAGCCAGCTGTGCTGTGGAGTCCTGTGTCAGTTCTGATTTGAGGTCCCTCTCTGAGATTTTCGTTGATTTTTTCTTCTTCTGTTTTTCTTCTGCCCCTGCCCCAGTGGAGAGGCTCAGCCAGCATTGATTTCTCTCCCTTCCCTGAAGTGTTTTCTCTGTATTCTTTGTAATTTTTAATTAATGTATGTATTCTTTGTGTCCTATTGTAAATAAATCTGCCATTGTCCTGTCATTCTGCTCTCTTGGGTTCTCCTAAGCCAATTCTGGAGAATTTCTTTTTGTAACACTTGGCCTGTTCAACACCCATGTGGTCTGTGATGTGTGGCTTCAGCCAGAAGCAGAGCTTGGAATATTCTGGTTTTCTTTGTAATATTTTTCTCATGGTAAACCTAAGTTTCTCCCAGTGTGGCATGCCCTGCATGCTTCCATGTATTGTAATTATGCCACCAATTGAGGCATTTGGATCTGCTGATGCTGTGCTGCCGGGTAAGATCACTTGAGCAACTCGTCTCTTGTGTGAGGTACGTTGTTTGACTTGTGGCACTGATGGGCAGAGCAGCAGAACTGTTGGATGGCAGTGCTGGGCAGGCAGACGGTGCTTTAGAGCAGCAGAGGGGTGAGGACAGCTCGGAAGGGAGCTGCCATTCCTTCCTCCGAGCGGGAGTTTGAGCAGCGCTGCTGCTGCGGAAGCTGAGCCCTCAGCGTTGGCTCCCAGCTCCGTGGCTTCCCAGAGCTTGTGTGTTTCTGCCGGGGGGGATGAGTGGCAGGAGATCAGTGAGCAACTGCTGGAATGCTGACTGAGGGAGGGAAAGTGAATTCCCCTTTCCTGAGATGGTTTGCCCAGCAGAGCAATGGATGTGATTCCCCCAGGTTATAGGGTCCAGTGTCAGGGGCTGCTGAGTGTCTGTGAGTGAGACCAGAGCTGGCAAATACTTGAATCAAAACTCAAATCATCAGAATAATCCCTTCTTCCTTTAAAAAGGCAAAGGAAGCTTCAGCTCCACCACCAGGACAATCCATGCTGAACTTACTTCTCTTTTTTGGCAGATGAGTGTATTCAGGTCCTGCCGCAGCCCTCAGCTCCAGGGGAAAGCTGCTGAGGAAAGGGCAGGTTTTAATGGTGGCTGAATTAGGAGTGAAAACTAGAACTGAAAACGAGATCATTCTTAGACAAGCATCTAACACTGATCATGGCTGTCAGCTTTTAATCCATGTTCTGAAGGAGAATCCCAAGAGGGCACCGTGTGCTTTGCCCTGTTTCATCTTCAAATGCTGCTGCTGCCTGCAGCCAGTTGTAGCTTAAGCTGAGGTTTGGTCCTGGTTCTCCTGCCTGTGGGGAGCAGAGGATGTTGGGGTTTTTTGGGAGGGGGAGTGGGCTGGACTTGTCTGAAATGCTGCCACATAGGCTGGAAATTTTAGTGAAACCAAGCGACCAGAACTTTCTGTCTAACAAACATTACTCTCCTTGACAGGGGATAATGGTGTCTGCTGTGGCTGCCTCCCCAGTGGGGTGCTGGGTCTTCTTCTTGTGGGTCTAATTCTTTGCTTGGAAGAAATTTAAAAACCTCTGTGGCTTCATGTAGGGAACTGTGTCTTTGACCTGCCTTAGGACTCTATCTTGTCTTAATCCAACCAAAACCCCAACTCCCCTCCATGAAGACACCCAGGGCAGATCATCCAAATGCTTTTAATAAACAACTTCATTATAAAAGATGCTTTCAATTTGAACTTCATTTTGCAAGAGCTAATTTTAGTGATGAACTGTACATTTCCTAATGGCACTTAATTACAATTTAAAAACCTTGTTTACAGCCCTCAAAATACTCCATTAAAAGAGGTTATTCACTCTGTGTAAAAGTGCTAGAAAGTTTGTTTTTAGAGAACCAGTTGAGCTTTAACAATGGGAAGTTTCTGGCTCTGGCAGCTGTAGCTGCAGGGAGGGAGGTCAGGCACGGGGCCTGTCCAGAACCAGCACAAGAAGGGACAGTGTGAATGGCAGCCCCAGGGAGGGACACTGTGGCTTTCCCACCCCCTCCCAGGGCTAATCCCAAACCCTTCACCTTCCAATGGGGTGTTTACTGGCTCCTGTGGGAGATGGCAGAGCTTGTGCGGGGAGGTTCTTGGCATGACTTGTGCCTGCAAAGGCCACTCTATAGCTTTTCTTCCAGCAGCAGTTTCAGAGTTTGGCTGCTCCCAGGGGTTCCACAGGTTCCTTTTTGTCCTTCTTGTAGCCACCCAGGTCTCAAGAGTACATCAGCAGACAGCTCTGTGCTCTTCAATAGCCTCGTTTAAGGAAAACACTGGTTCAAATGTTACAAAACAATCTTTCTAAAAATTGCTCCTAGATATCAGGAATCACTAAAGTGGGAAAGCTCCACAAAGCATCAAGGCTGAGGCACTCAGCAGGGTGAGGAGAACTCAAACTCCAAAGAGGTTTCTAGCAGAAGTTCTGGGATGGGCTGGGGTGTGCAGACTCCTGCACCCTTGCATGGTGCCCTGGAGTGGGGTGTGCTGCTGAGGGCTGTAAGCAAAGCTCATGTGTTGTTACCTTCAGGCTCAAGACACTGACTAGAGAGGGAGAAGGGCTACAGGCAGGTCCCTGGCCTGTTCACCTGGACACTCAGCCAGCCTGGCCTGTGCAGGTGCTGGAGGCTGTCCCTGTCCTGGAGGCTTTGGAGCTGTCCCCAGTCCACTCAGTACATTCCATGCTAGAGCTGGTTATCCCCCTGTACAGTAGTTTGAAATAAGGACATGGTTTGTGAACAGAGGGTTGAGACTGAAGATGAAGAGAGCTGTCAAAGTGAGGGATGGTGGGTTTGTAACAAGACACTTCAATGTTGAGGATTCTTCCCCCAACTGAAGAGCTGACCTATTTATAGTAATAAAATTAATTCCAAATTCCCTGGTTATCTTTTGCAGTGCTTTTAACTTTCCCTGTCACTGTGACCTGATACAGAGAAGCTCCCTCTGTGTTGTGAATGCTCTATTTCCATGCTGGTATTTAGGCACTGGTGGAAAGGACCACGCAGACCTGGCTTCAACCACAAGCACAGAGCGAGGAAGGTGCTTCAGGCTCCTCCTGCAGCCCAGCTGTGCACATGGAAATAAAATGTACTTTGAACAGGAAAGCCAAGCTCATCTCCTGGTGTGGATTTGTGAGAAGCAGAATGTGATCTGTTTTCTGGTCTCATTTCTCATCACCAGTTCTATTTTTGCTTGACCTGTTTGCATGCCAGTCTGAAGTGTTTAGTGGTGTTTGGCCTGTCGGAAGATGAGAGCTGGCTCCAGGTGGAGATTGCAGACTGTACTCTGGGAGAAAACTCCTTACCTGCAGCCACAAGAACAGCTGAAACATGTAGGATTCCTAGAGGATCCCAGTTAGTCACCAGAAGGAAGCAAGTCCATCACTGGGAATAGCCAGAGGTGAGCCTAATGTGAGCATGCCTGGATTGTGCAGCAGGGATAACAGAACCTGAGGTGGTGGGGAAGAGGAACAGTGGTCCTGTAAGGCAGCTGCAGCAGTGCTAATGGCATCTCCCTGGCAGCTTCCAGCTGCTTTCCAAGAGAAGCTCAGTCTGGCTGTGGCATGTTATGGGTAAACAGGCATGGAAAGGGTGAGGGGTGCCAGAGCTGGGGACTGGGGTGAAAAGAATCTGGGCTTCCGAGATCCAGCAGACCAGGCTAAACCAAACCACCTTCTCCTAGCACACAGGGGTCGGCCAGGATGGGATTCAGAGCTTGTATCACATAACCAGCTCACTGGGAACTGGGAAAAATACAAGAAATAGTTATGGAAAAGACAAATTTTGTGTGAGGATGGAAACTTGAAGTGGTTCTGTTTGAGCCATTCATCCATTTGCTGTTCAGTGGTGGAATAGCTCCAGGGCTTGGGCAGGCAATTAGCTAAAAATAGGCACCTGAGGGAGAATTCAGTCAGCCTGACTAACTGGGATTAGAGGATAAGCAAGAAGGTAGGGTGATGGGAAGCACATCTTTGAAGATTTATTTGTGGAAATTTTAATTGCAGGCAGCAGAAAATGCCTCTGTGGGGTTGTTCTGTCCAGAGAGCAAAGGTGGTGCAATGGTAGAGAAAGGAAAAGGGGATTTTTTCAGTGAACTGCAGGAAATCTTCCCAGCAGCTGCTGTTCACCTGTCAGCAAAGAAGGAATTAAAGAACAAAGAGCTGAGCTCAACAAAAGTACTGAAATTGTCAGTCTACCAGAGGTGAAAGAAGGATTCCAGTTAAGTGACACCATTTTTCAACACTGAGGCTAAAGAGCAGCAATGTTGTGAGACAGAGAATGGGGTCTGTCACAACATGGTGTGTGGGTATCCTGTCATGTGAAATTCAGTGGAAGCAAATGCAAGGTAACATGTTGTTCCTTCCTACAAATGGATTTTGAGTGAGCTGTAATCCCAGGGGGAAAAAGATCTTCAGCCTTTCACAGGGTTCTGGCAATCTGAGCCTGGAAAGATGGGCAAGAGTTAACCCTCTGCTGCCAGGGAGTGGCTTGGCTTGGCTCTTTGTTAGTTCTTATTTCTAGGGGCACATTAAGTCCTTGGCTTTCTGAGCATCCAGGGTCTGATTTACAAGGGCTGGCAAGTTCATGTCCTGTCCTTTTGCTGACTGGAGGTCTATGGGTTTATATCTTACTTGACTGCACTATTCCTATTGCTTTGGACACCCCCTAAGCCAGCCAATTTAAAATATTCCTTTATTTAACTAAACCCTCCTGACCAATTATGTGCTGTAGTTGCTGCCCTTGGGCTCAGTCTGATGCCATCTTCCTGATACAGGTGTGCCAGGAACAGAGGGATCACAGTGGGATGGTGTGCTGGGCTCTGCCTGGCTGACTCACAGCCCTGTCCTGGACCTGCAGCCCCAAACTCGTGGTCTAAAACACAAACCAAACCCAAACTCTTTCTGGGATGGTTTTGTATCACATAACCAGCACAGTGGCTGCCACAGCCCTGCACATACACCACAGAACAGATTGTAGGCTGTGCTGCAGCAATCCCCCTCACAGCATGCCAAGGTTACCCTTGTCCCTCACCTCCAGCTGCATCAGCAGGAGCTTGGCTAAGCTCAATTCCACTGACTTGCCTAACAGCTTGGTACATCCTAATGGACTGGGATTCCCAAGTGCTGTAAGCTTGGATGCTCAAAGTTTTTTCTTATGAACAGGTAAAAGTTGTTCGCTATAATTTGTTCTGTGAGTTGCACACTTGCTGTTTCAAATGGAATTAGTCTCATTAGTTTTAGACTGACTGGTAAAATACTTTCAGATTACAAACTGTTGTGGTAGAGGAACTTGGAATCCGTTTTCCTGGGCAAACACCTGGAATCAGCTCCAGTGCTGTCTCTGACCATTCTGCCTTTGCTGGGTTAGATTTTCCTTGCATTGACAAAGGTTATTGCAGTTCTGCTTGTTAGAGTGGCTGTGGAAAGCAAATCACACGTGCAAATCATAGCAAAATGAATTCCATTTATTCTTTGACAGACTACTGGTAGGAAAAAGATGCCTGGCTCTAAGTTTAGCTACCACTGCTAAAGGAATTCCAGTGATGACATCTGTTCAGAGTACAATGCAGGCAGGAAGCGAGAAAGCTGAATGTTCTGCAGTGGGAGAAGGTGTGTGATGGCATTGCATAAATCTGATAATCCTCACTGGCAGTGAGTGATCAGTTCTGACCATTTATTTCTCAAAAAATAATAATCCTCTCAACTGAAGACAGGGATAAGGCTTGCATATAATTGATAACAGTGTGAAACTCTTTAATTTGCAAAGAGCAAAGCAATAGGAGACAGGCCTGAGGTATTCAATGCTGGTAAACAGACTGGCTGCAATGCCCTGTTTACCTTTGCTAGGTTAGAGAACAAGAAGGCACTCGTTGGACTTGGAAAGGCAACATTTTCCAGTGGAGAAAAGGAAAAAGTACTGCATTCAACTCAGGGAGATCATTGCCACAGGATATTGCTGAGGTAAATAAATCTTATATTACATTTTGATACAAAAGTCTTATTTGCAGCATTGCTGGCTAACCTAAAACAACCGATCTATGTTCTGGAGAATCAATGGATTGCTAAAGAGTCATTCTGGGAAGAATTACTAAGCTAAATTAAAAATAAAATTCTGGAGTAAAATGGAAGGGGGACAAGCCTGTGACCGAAAGAGGCACAGCTGATGTCACACGGTGGGATCATGGCTCAGCAGGAAGGAATCTGCATCAACTGAGGTGGATGTGCTCTGGGGAGATGAAGGAGGACAGCATCTGGCTTCACCCAAGGAGCTGAGATAACAGAGTAGAGGTAGATTTTACATTTCCTAGATTTATGGAGAACAATATTGACAGATTTCCAGGTTTACATTGGCCTACAATGGTTCCTCTATGCTGAGGTATGAAGATCTGCCTGTCCATAGTCATAAACATGCACCAATGCAGTGAGTGACCTCCATACATCCCCATCTGCAGTATAAGTGCCCAGGAAAACGGGAGCAGGAGACAATACAGGTGCTAAATGACACCAGCAGCTGGCTGCCACTTCCCAGTATAACCCTTCTGCCCTGGTAGGTAGACAGCCCATGGAAGAGTTTAAGAGATAGGGCAGGGAGCAAGGGAAGCAGGACTTTAACTTCAGGAGGCAAGGCTTGAGAAGGAGAGAACAAAAAAGGCCAGTGGAACCAAAAAGTGAAAAGTTGACTGCAGGCCCCAAACCTCAGCATTTGTTAGAACTATTGGTGTTGGGGGAAATGCTTCCAATACACTGACAGAGTGTACAAGAAGCTGGGACCAATTTTTCCTTGATTCTTGGATGTTACCACCATTGAGGTTAAAATATACCTTTGAGACTGCTTCCTGGATAAGCCAAAAAGGGTGCTGACCTCAATGAACGGCTGTGGTTAAAAAACCCCAAGCCCCAGAAACTCATACTCTGTTCCTCATCCCAAGGGAACCTAAGGAGCAGGGCCTGCAGCCTGTTCTCACCCATGCCTGGTATGCCAGTGCTCGATGTCCTGAGCTCCTCACCCAGCTCTCTCACGTGCTTTGGTTTCCAGATCTGTTTGCCTGGGGGAGATATTGATAAGGGCTCTGTCCATACACCGCACACCAAGCTAAGCTGTGAGAGCTGCTCCATCCCCTTCACTTGGGATAGCCAGCAGGAAAAGGCAGGAAGCTGCTGCCTACAGGGGCAGAGGCTGAAGTGGTCCAAAAGCAGTGTATTTCCCCATGGGGGAAGAACATGATAAGTGAAGAGAAATCAGTGCAACCTGACTTCGTTGTGTAAACAGTGTTCTAGCTACACCAGAGATGAACCCAGTGTATTCTGGTGCCTCCTATTTTTGCAATGGCAGAAACAGATTTGTGTTGTGTAAACAATGTTCACCACAATGAGTTTATCCTAACGGCTCCGAAGAGGTGACGCTGAATTCACTATGTAAACGGGCTTGTTGCTTAACACTGATGTGGAGTAAGCTGTGTTGGGTGATGAGATGAGAGGTAGCAGGGAAGGACAGCCTCTTCCCCATTGGCTTCATACAGAGCGGTATCCTGACTTCTTCTCCATGTGGAGGTGTTGGCTGGTTTGCCAGAATTGCAGTGTGGTAACATGAAATGGAAGCTGGACTCTTCAAAAGTTTAGCCCAGGATGAAAGAGTCTCAACTCCTTCTGAGGGACAGTCCCTTCCCAGAGAGGAACATAGCTCCAGCATTCTCAGGGAAGGTCAGTGCTAAGCGCGGCTCCTGATTCACAGATTAAAAATTAGATAAAATATATCCAGTCTATCAGCTGAAATCTTTCCGCTGTACAGGACTGGGACTCGCACGGGGTATCGGCTGTTCCAGTCTACAAGTGCTCCCTCCGAGATCAGAAACCTCCCGTCTGACCCAGCTCTGCCAGAGCTTTCACACCCCCAAGGAAGGAAGAGTTGTGCGTTTTTAAGGCTCTCCACAAAAGGGTGACCGAAAGATCTGTTCTCCAGTGCTATTTCCAGCTTATTGGAATGCCTGGTGGAACCGTGGCAGCGTGGTTGTGCTCAAGCTGGAGGTGAAGACGGGGGGCAACGAATGAAGGGGCCCAAAGTTCAGCGAGGCCCCGGCTCCGGGAGACTCTTGAGGTTGATGTTGCAAAGTGGTGAGCAGTGGCTGCGCCTCCCCCTGCGAGTAGCCCATGACCAATCCCCCCGATGAGACAGGCGGATTGCAAGGAGGAAGATTTAGGGGGAGGAAGCCAAGAAGATGAGAAAAGTCCATGTTAGCAGCACAGAGAGCCTCTGAGAGGTTAGCAGGGCTCTTGGAAAGCAAAGCCTCATCCAGGGCGGGTGGCTGAGGCGAAGAGGACTGAGGATCACCAGATGAGAGAGACAGGCTGCCAGGGAAGTCTGACAAAAAGCTGTCCACCTCTACTTTGGGTAGTTTCTCAGGCAAATATGAGGTAGATCCAAGCTGATACTTTGGAGGAGGTTGCGGTGGGGAGGAGATGGGAGAAGAAGACTCCAGAGGATAGCTCATTCCCATTGGAAGAGAATTAGGAACCAAAGAATGGGGCATCCCTGAGCTTGGCACGGTTTGGAGATGTGTGCTGTACATGCCCACGGGGAGCATGCCAGGGAAGCTCTTACCACCCATCATGTCTCTGGATGCCATACACAGGACAGGACTCAGCTCTTCCTTCACTGCCACAGAGGAGCTGCAGCTGAGCAGACCCAACATGTCCACTGGCTCCGTCTTAATCTTCAGCAGTTCCTGGGAGTGGCTTTTCTTCATGTGCCTGGTCAGGTGGTCTTTCCTCCCAAACCTCTGAGCACAGTACTGGCACAAGAAGTCCTTCCGCCCCGTGTGCACTACCAAGTGTCTCCGCACGTCCTTCCGGGTGTAGAAGCGCCGATCGCAGTGGTCACACGGATGCTTCTTTTCCTTCACCCCACCGGAAGCCCGCCTGGAATGAGCTTTGAGGTGCTCCAGCAGGACCTGGGTGCTCTCAAAGGTCTGGAGGCACACCTTGCAGCTGAGGTCACCGCTGGCAGCCGCGTGCATGGCCAGGTGTCGCCTGAAGCCCAGTTTGGTGTTGTAGTTCTTGCCGCACTCGGGACAGTGCAGGGCCTCCTTGTTGGGATCGTGGGTCTGCAGGTGGTTCCGAAGGTGATCCTTCCGGTGAAACATCTTCTCGCAGTACATGCACTGGTGAGGCTTCTGAGCAGAGTGCGTGGCCATATGCCTTAGGGGAGAAAAGCAGGAAAGGTCAGACAAACATCCAACCCCTGAGGGAACACACGCTAGTTTTCCAGAATTTTCCTTGTGTCCTACACTTTATGCCACGAAAATCCCAGATGGCATTTTATCTCCACTAAACAGGGAGCACAGGAGCACAACGCTTCAGGTAAAATCTAGTCTGTCCTAGCAGCTGTCTCTCCTCAGCTCCTGCTCTCTGCTGAGGCTGCCAAAGGGTAACTAGCAAAGAAAACCTCCCCAGTCTGTGACGCTAGGTGAGACAACCTCAGTTCATCAGAAGGGTCAGGCTGTGCCCAAGTCTGCTGACAGCCACTGTGGTCTGATTTCACCTCGGTATCTCACACTCTCCTACAATGTGGTTCATCTGATTTCAAGTTCTCAGTCATCACTGTTTAATTACTTTGTGTTGTACTTCACAACATAAATGGGAACTCTACTTCTCCATACTGGAGCAACAGCTGCCATGGAATTATCCGTGTGCTTAGAGGCAGGACTTACAAATGTAAATGCTATCCTTGCTTTTCATTCTGTTTTTTTATCTGTGAACTTCACTTTCTGTTTCTATTTCCTCCTCAGTGAAACAGAAAACAGCTTGAGCTCAGGATAAAGCATTAGCTGAAGTTCTCTGGAAGGCACCTAAAGAGATGCCAAGTATGGTAATGTCTGGGACTCAACTGCTTTGCAAGGTAAAAGGGCATTTCCCCTCCTCCAGCTTCTCAGAAATTCAAGCAAAGACACACGAGGGAGGGGGTTTCCCCTCTCTCCTGGCACTGCTGGGCAGAGGCACTTGCAGATACCTACCTATAGAGCTTGTACTTGGAAGCAAAGGCCTTGCCACAGTGCAGCTGGGGGCAGTTGTAGGGCCTCTGCTCCGAATGGGAAAGTGTGTGAGTTCTCAGCTTGTCCACGTGAGGGAAGGAGGGCTCCGATAGTTCACACTGGCATTTTCCCTGACTTTCGGTCTCTTCACCTCGTGGTCTGGGGACTAATTTCCAGCCTGTCTCTTCCTCCTCCTGCTTTGCATCTTGAATCCAGTTGGGAACACTGGGAAAAAATGCCGTCATGGCAGGTCTAGTAGAACACGGCCATGTCAAGCAGAACTCGACCCTGTGGGCGTCTCGCTGTGATGTTGTCCCGGTGCAGTTTTCTGTTGGAGCCCCCTGTGACCAAACTGCTTTAATAGCAAAACTTCTTCATCTGAAATCACAGAAGGCTGGTGTTAAGACACTGCATCCTTCACCCGCGCACACAATGAACATTTGAAGATGCGTGTTCCCAGACATGGGGAACTCCAATCTCCACAACGTTTTTCTCTCTTTTCCCCCTTAACCTGTTACCTGAATAAAATTACGTTAAACTTTTTCTGAATTACATTTTTTGAAACTGTTAAGAGCCAGTATTACCTGCTGGGTGTATTTTCTCCTGAAAGATCATAGAAAGGTGTCTATTTAAAAGCACTAAATACCTTTCACTGTGTGTTTTGCAGATCACTTCTCATCCCATTTTTCATATTTTCACTTGCTTTGGGTCTCTGCTTACATGGAACTCCCTCGTAGAGATTCTCAGAGAAACCAAGGTTCTCTTGTATTTTCTTTTCCTATCCTTTCTGCTACCAACCTGGTGCACTGGGCAAGACCATCTCCAAAGCAAACCAATCTGAACCCCCACATGTGGCTGAAGAGTGAGGAAGAAAACTCCTCGCAATTATCGTCAACATCACACCTTTTTCTGGAAGACAACTGATGCTGCTCCTCTTCAGGGTGGGATTACTCATTGCATTTTCACTTTTCGATTGTGAGGCAGATTCTGCCTCTCTGGATTAGCAACTTTTCTACTGCAATGAGCAATTTTTAACTCTTTTTTTTTTCTTTGAC
>VZTH01013405.1:59555-77611 GCA_013397815.1 Aleadryas rufinucha
CCCCGTTTCATCCCCCGGCGCGGTCCGCGGTCCGTCTCCCGCTGCCTTCCCCGGTCCACGTCCCGGCGCATCCCCCGCTGCGGCTCCCGCTGCATCCCCCGCTCCGTGCCCGCTCCGTGCCCGCTCCGTGCCCGGCGCGGTCCCCGCCTGAGCCCCATCTCTCGCAGGCCGCTTCGGTAACCAAGCCGAGCACTTCCTGGGAGCCCTGGCCTTCGCCCGCGCCCTCAACCGGACCCTGGCCGTGCCGCCCTGGATCGAGTACCGGCACCACCGCCCGCCCTACACCAACGTGAGCCCCCGGCGGGCGCGGGGAGGGAGCGGGGGCGCGGCGGGCAGGGCCGGGACCTCTCCGGGGATGAGCTGCGGGCCCCGGGTGAGGGGACCCCCGGCTGACGGGCTCTGTTCCCCCGCAGCTGCACGTCCCCTACTCGGAGCACTTCAGGCTGGAGCCGCTCCGGCGGTACCACCGCGTGATCAGCCTGGAGGAATTCATGGAGCATCTGGCGCCCCGGCACTGGCCGCCCGGCAGGAGAGTGGCTTATTGCTTCGAGGCTGCTGCCCAGAGAAGCGCGGACAAAAGCACATGTCCCATGAAGGTGAGTTCCTCCTCAGCCCCGCGGGCACGGCTTAATTCCAAAGGCTTTGACTGACTCATTCAGGTCGCCATTGATTTGCAAATGTAGGAGTTACCCACCGCAAATCGGTCTGTGTGGCATTGCTTTCACCGCTTGCGGAGTGGCTGCTGTGCCTTCATCAGTTTTCTTTGTCTACAAGTGCTTGGGTGTCGGGAATACAGTCTGTGCAAGTAGATTTTATCACTTCAGATTTGATTGTGACTGCAGCTTATCTCCTGCTCTCTGTTTCCCAGCTGTGGTAGCTTTCCAGCTGGTATTGAAGCAACCTCTCTTAACTAGAAGTTTGAAAGCTGTGGTGTCCTTGTTCTTTAAGACAACCTTTGCAACCTTCTCAGTGAACTTCCCTTCATGTATTTAACGGTCTCCTTCCTGTGGAGCTGGTGTGTCAAACAGGCTGTTGTATTCCGGCTGCTTGCCTCCTGGAACAGACTCCTGCTTTGCACCCCAGGATCTTGCTAGATCCATCTTTCAAGCTCTGTATATGCACTGAACGAATGCTTGTCTGTTCTTTGCAGGATGGAAATCCGTTTGGTCCCTTCTGGGACCAGTTCCAAGTGGATTTTGATAAGTCTGAGCTCTTCAAGGGAATTTCCTTCAGTCCTGCTTACAAGGACCATTGGATCCAAAGGTAGCAAGAAGATGGAAAAGTACTGGCAGGTCACTATGGGCATTTAGAGTCACTCGTGAAAGCAGCTGTGACTGTGTATTGTGACTTTACATTTTGGGGGAGAGATTGAAGTGGTTAGTTAGTAATATAATTAAAAATATTAATGCTTTTTCCCCTAAATATTTGCTGAACACTTCCTGTGGGCATTATTTTAGGTATAAACTCTGTTAGGCTGATTGACTTCTGAGCCAGGAGTATTTAACTAAAGTATTTATTGATTAAATATGTAATTAATCGTCAAAAATAATTTGGTTTCCAGTTGGTGATTATGAACTGTATTTTGCTGGTTACCTCGTGTTTTCAGAGCTATGAGTGACTTTAGTGATTATCAGTAAGTTTGGGTGACAGAATTGCTCTAGTCTGGGGTGGAAATATCTCATTGGTTGGTAGCTCCTCACTGCATGTATGAGGTTCTTCTCTTTTTGTCTGTCAGATAAAAGGTCTGAGGTAAAACACAGTCCCTGAGATTTCTTCAGTTCAGATGACAAAACAGCTAAAATTATCTAAATCTGGAGCAATAAAAGCTGCATATTTTGGGGTGTTCCTGGTTTCCTTCACAGCAGTCTTCATGCAGGAGAGGTCATGTTTCACACTGCTGGGGTTTGGTTTTCTGTAGGTTTCCACCCTCTGAGCACCCTGTTCTTGCCTTACCTGGAGCTCCAGCCCAGTTTCCTGTCCTGGAGGAGCACCGGCCCCTGCAGAAGTACATGGAGTGGTCTGATGCAATGGTGAAGAAGGGAGAAGCCTATATCCAGTCTCTGCTGCTCCGGCCCTACGTCGGCATTCACCTGAGGATCGGCTCGGACTGGGTACGGCAGCGGCTCCAGGCTGGTGACAAGTGGGATGTGGGCAAAGCTGCACGAAAAGGAGCTGTGCTGAGAGAGCCACCTGATCCCTGCTGGCATTCAGGAGCTCCCTGTGTGTTAGCAGTGCTGCTGGGATTCTTTCAGACAGGCAGAGCTGGGGGATGTGGTGGTGTTTTCTCACTCGAATGTGGTACTTTGAAAAATGAAAAAGGTTGTGGCGAGGTGGGGTTCAGCCTCTTCTCCCAGCGATGTGACAAAGGGAAATGGCCTCAGGTTGCATCAGAGGAGGTTCAGGTTGGATATTAGAGAAAAATTCTTCACTGAAAGAGTGATTGAGCACTGGCTCAGTCTGCCCAGGGCCGTGGTGGAATCGCCATTCCTAGAAGTGTCCAAAACACAAGTAGATGTGGTGCTTTCTGATGAGGTTTAATGGGCATAGGGTATCTGTTCAAAGTTTGGACTTGATGATCTTAGAGGTCTTCAACATTGATGATTCTGTGATTCTCTTTCCCTCTTCCAACAGAAAAATGCCTGTAATATGTTAAAGGATGGGACAGCCGGGCCGCACTTCATGGCTTCACCACAGTGTGTGGGCTACGACCGGAGTGCTGCAGTGCCTCTCACCATGGACATGTGCCTGCCAGACCTCAGAGAGATCAAACGGGCTCTCAAGCTCTGGGTGGCAAAGATTGAAGCTAAATCTGTTTATGTTGCTACCGATTCCGAGCCCTACACAACGGAAATACAGCAGTTCTTCCAGAAAAAGGTGAGTCTTCCAGAAACCTCTTCTGGCAGGAGTGCTTGGATAAAAGCCTCCCTTGGATTCTGGCCCAAGGCTGTCGTGGACAGGAGGCAGGCAGTTGTGGAATTGGTTATTCACAGCCAAATATTGGCATCTCAAAGTGAATTTGGCTCATAGCAATAAAAATTATCCTGTGAAACTCTTCTTTTTTCTGGGAGGTTGAAGAGCATTATCTGACATGGTAGTAAATATTTCCATGAAAAGGGCTTAAATTAAATAAACCTAAGTGATTTTCAGAAATGTTCTGACATTGATCTAATCATAAATGAGTTATAGGGCAGAGAAAGACAAAACTCACTCTCTTTCTGTTGTGTATTCCATTTCTAATATTATGCCAAGACATTGGATTGTGATAATAGCTGGCTGGATTCATCTGCTCTCCTCGTTTCTCTGCAGCTCAAGGTTGTCAGCTTGCAGCCAGAAGTGCCTCAGATTGATCTGTACATTCTTGGCCAGTCCGACCACTTCATCGGGAACTGCGTCTCTTCCTTCACTGCCTTTGTGAAAAGAGAGCGCGACATCCACGGGAAACCCTCCTCGTTTTTTGGCATGGACCACCCACCGAGGCTGCGGGATGAGTTCTGACCGGAGGAGGAAGAGGCTCGGTGGTTCCAGGGCTCTGAGCTGGGTCCTTGGTGCTGCAGCATTCCCTCTGGGCAGTCATTGCTGGGCTGTGGGAGAGCTCCTGCCCTCCAATGCTCCTCACAGTCCCTTCCAGACTGTTCTGTCTGATGTCTCCTGTGTTTCCAATGTGAGCTCAGATAGAAATTTTAAATCATGTAGTTTATAGGAAACTATAAACTATATATAGTTCTTTAAGATGTAGCTTTTACAGCTCTCCATTCTCACTACTTGGGATTCACCAGCAATCATGATGAAGCAGCTGCTCAGATTTTCTCCTCTTTTCTTTCTCTGTTGATTCTTACCTCTCACCTGGAGATGTTTTGAAGCTTTGTGTCCAAAACTGACCATAACTGTTTCTTTTTAAGTGTAAAAGTATTGTCAGGCATATCAGGTTTCCTGGAAAGGGCGTGCAAGGTGAAGCTCAGGACTGAAAAAGCTCTGGGTTTTATCAAGGATCACTGTTGTCTTACCAGACCTGTGTCACCACAGTGCCTCAGTGTCCCTTCTCCTGTCCAAAGAGATTCCATACCCAGTGCTGTGGGGCTCTGGATGTCTTTGGTGGTGCTGGAGGAGTGCAGTGGGACACAGTGTGACATGGCAGCTGCCTGTTCAGCCTCTCTGCATCAACCTGGGGCAAGGGGTGTGCAGGGACATGGGAGGAGATCTGTCACAGCCAGTCCAGAGCTGGAGATTGAGGGCTTGTAGCTTTGTAGCTGTTGATGTCAGTGAGGTTTTTGTTAGGAGAGAAACTGTGAGCCAAGATTATTAGAGTAGCTGTAGTGGGGTTGGGTATGTCATACCTGTGTCTATGGTAGTGGGTTTTGTTTGGTTTTGTACTTTATAAAATAACCCCTCTGAGAGCATTACCCTTGTCTGGGGCAGTTCCCAGTGGAGGTAACTCTGGAAAATTATTCATTGATGGGGAAGCAACAGCCCAAACCCCTCTGTTTGGCCTGGTACGGTTTGATGCTGGTAACACTGATAATCCCAATGTGGTGAGACTCAACTTGACCAATGCCTTTTGGTGCTTCTGTGACTTCGTTTTCTGGTCTAAAGACTGAGTACAGAACTGTTCATTTTTAAAAAATGCCGCTTGGGTGAGTCTGTGGTATCAGAGCTGCTGCCTCCAGTGCACTGCTGCAGTCTAGGCAAGGATGTTATGAGTGGTTAACTCCAATTGTCTCTTTTTATGGTGGTCTTTTCCTCCTTGAAACGTTTCTGAGCTCTCAAGGAGTTTGAAGGCTCAGGGGAGTGAGCAAAAGAGGGCTAAATGAGAAGGTCCCCCAGGTGTCAGGGTGGCAAAAACTCATCTCTTGTTTCCTCAGGGCTGGCTTCAAAAATCATGGGATTTGGGAGAAAATCATCAGATTTGGTGCCTTTGGGAGCCAGGCTTTTGAAGACTTTGAACCTCCTTGTGTCATACAGTTTACTGATCTTGGGTGATGCCCTTGGGGCTTTTGCCTTGCTGTGGAGCAGGGGAAGCCGTTCCCCACACTGTTGGGAAGACAAAGCGTTAAAACAAAATGTTAGGGTGGGGTGTTTCTTTTTTTTTTTTAAAAAAAGGTATTTTTTGTACTAATAAAAACTTGATTTTGTATTCACTCGTAGTGCACCGACATTCCTTCCTCCCTTGCAGGAATCTCTGGTACCAGAGCTGGACTGCATTGCTGCGCTCCAGACAGCTCTAGTTAAGGNCGCGGTGGGGCGGCCGGGACAGCGAGCGCGGGAGGCGGCGGGACCCGCCCGCGGCCGGGCTGCGGGGGCGATGCCTCGGGCGGGTGTCCCCGTTCGCGTGGGTGTCCCCCGCTCCCGGTCCTTCTCCCCCGCGGTCCTTCCCCCTCTCCACGGGCGCTCCCCGCTGTCCCCGGGCCCCCTTCCCTGCAGCGCCCGGTGTCGCAGCCGCGAGGGCGGAGGGTGATGCTCGGGTGAATCCGGGAAGGAGCCCGCGGTCCCGGCTCTCCGGGGGAGGGAACGCCCGCGGGGTGCCGTGCTGAGGGGACAGCGGTGACAGAGGTGGCCACAGGTGACCCCAGACGCCGAGCGGAATCGGGGCACGCCGTGGCACAGGTGGCACCGCCGGCCCAGCCTCAGCGGCAGCACCGGGATGTCCTGCCCGGCCTGCGGAGCGTTTGGCAGGGAGGCGAGAGGAGAACGGCAGCACAAAGGGTGGTTTGGCTTGGGAAGGACGGAAAGACACAGTTCAACCGTGACATTACGAAACCACAAATATTTGAAAGATTTGAATGGCGAGAAGCAGTGGAATGTTTCGAGTGGTACCTCGGGATGTGCAGAGACGCAAAGGGAAGGGTTTGGGCAGTTCCAAGAAAATCTTTCAGAGATGTTTAAGTTTAAGGCAGGAAGCAGAGTGGCCTCAGGACATCACCTGTCAGGGCAGGTGGCTGGGATGAGCACAGTGCCTGGGGCACTGCTGTCCAAGACAGCACCTCCCAACCCTGGAAGTTTCTGAGGAAAAGTGGTTGCCCCAGTTTGTATTCATGTTGTGGCATTGCTCATTTTTTCAGGCACAACCTTGTGTTGACTGAAATAAATAAAAATGCTTCAGTTTCTGCCCATTCTCCCCTCTTGGTCACCTGGGGCACATTTGCAAGTGCATCCATCTCAACCTTGACCTTGACTTGTAGGGACCTGGCCCAGGTCACTTTAGGCTGAACTAATTTAATGAAAAAATTCCCATCTTTGATGGTGAAGAGTGGATGGCACGGCAGCATTCCCAGCTTTCTGGCCATTCATGTCCAGCCCCTCTGGCAGCTCAAACATTGCCCTGGAGTTTCTGGGGAATACAAACACTGCCAACTAATTGGTTTTATTTTCCAGTTACACACTTGGATAAACCTGAGAAGAACCATAATTTGTTATGCTTCCAGTAAACTTCACCGCAGTAGCTAAAATAATTGGAGATGATTCGTGATGGGTTGTTATGAAAATAGCCCAAATCAGGGGTAAAATCAGTTGTTTGTGGCTATAAAAAGAGACTTGCAAGTGAAGTGGGGAAAGGTGTTAAAAGCTGGTGGTGAGGAGGTACACCCAGAGGAGCAGCAAATGTGCAACATAATTTTTGTTCAAGGTGTACCTCTGGCAAGACTAACTGAACTCTGATCATTTAATATTTGTCATACTTGCTTACAAAAGCGGCACTTCTCATCAGAATAGTATTTTAGATATTCAATATATAAAATAAATCTATGCTCTCCTTGTCAGAACTTGTGCCTATTTCGAGTGTTTGCCAGTGTGAACATGCAGATACGTGACACAGTGGTTGTCAGGTGACCTTGTCAGAAAATTGTCTCTCATGAACTTGAATTACAGGAATGTCTCTGGGAGCTGTGGAAGGAGAAGCGTGTGTTAATGTATACAGCTCCTCAGGATGAGAAGAGGGAGGGTTGTTTTTTGTGATTCTGCCAAGATTTGTCCTCGTTTCACTTATTCTTTCTATGTTCGTGCTCCAGAATTCGTGTTTGCTATGGGTCAGACAAGAAGGTCATCTTTATCTGGAGCTGTCAATTAGGAAGGAAATTAGGTTTTATTCAGTAGCTACCCAAAATTCCTGTAAGTTTGAACTCACTGTGCAGGGTGGTGAGTGAATTCTGAATGAGTGTCCAGTCCAGTGCTTTTATGGGAAGAATGAGAAGCAAAGAGTTTCCCCCCACAGACTCAAGGAAATTCCCATGGCCATATTGAGGTTTCCATATAATTCTTAACCATGTTTATCTGTTACTTCTGTTTTACTTTTTGCCAGTCTGACTATCTGTAAATTGGGCTAGAATTGTGCTTCCTTTCCCGTCCACTAGCTCTGGTCCTGAAGTTCTCTGCCACCTTGTTGGAGAAGCTCTCCTGATACATGCAATTATCGAGTAAAAAACAATTAGACAAAAATCCCTGTTTGCTGCTGATCCAGCTGGGAAGGGAACAGTGAACACGTCCCAAGGAGGCCACACCTGAACATGTGCCAGCACTACCTGGGGTTCCCTGTGTATATTAGTTTTACACTTAGTTCCAGCTGGCAGAAGGACCTCAGGGCTCTTCTTGGAAGATATTTTGGAAATAAAAAGGATTATTAGAAGCCACCTGGCATTCCCCAAGCTGTGCCATTGAGATCTGCCGTGTGAGGCTTTAGCAGTGACTGTTTTAGCAGGAACAAAGGCTTTTTGCTCCATTTTCAATGGCAGCTCATCTTGCTCATAACTGGAGGATGCACCAGTGTGTTCTTCTGTCTACCCAGAGTCATGAACGACTTGGATCTGTGATCTGGGTTTATGCAGCATGAGTTTGGGTTAATGGTGAGTCCTGTAAACCTGATGCAGTTGGAATACCAGAGCAGGAGTGATATCAGTAGGTCAGTATAATTGAGCAAGGCTGGCTTTTGTGGGGAATCCTGATAAAAACATATTGCCAAAAGAAAGGGTAGTAGCAGACTTGTGCTCCAGATAGAGCATGGCTGTACTAGATTTTCAAAATGGGAGATTTGAAACAAAAGGCCTGACTGCAAAGAAAGTAAATAGCAAAGTATTCTTTTTATATATAGTTTAAAAAGATTTATTATTATTTTTAAGGGTCAAGAAAAGGATCTTTACCAACTGTAAAGATGTGATTCGATGATGAGTTTTTGCAGCAGAGCTTGTAAAAATGATACCATTTGATGCACAGCCTTTGGTAAAAGAATTCTGTCTCAGTTCAGGCCTTTACAGGGTTTTCATGTTGTACGTTATTTTAGTTCTTCAAAATCCCTTGCAACTTAACGAATGCAAAATGCTGCTCAAATCGATGAAGCGAGTCTTTGGCTTTGTGAAAAGCTGTCCTCTGCAGTAAACTGCCTTCAGACATGCCTGCTTTGTTTTTTGTTTCAGGTTTCTAGCGCGGGATCATCCATCAGTCGGATCGCGCCAGCCGCAGCCCCGCCGTCATGTCTAAGTCAAAGAGCTCCGAGTCCGTGCGGGTGGTCGTGCGCTGCCGGCCCATGAACAGCAAAGAGAAAACTGCTTCCTATGAAAAGGTTGTCAATGTGGACGTCAAGTTAGGGCAGGTCTCAGTGAAGAATCCACGGGGATCATCTCATGAACTGCCCAAAACTTTCACCTTTGACGCTGTGTATGACTGGAATTCCAAACAGGTCGAACTCTACGATGAGACCTTCAGGCCTCTCGTGGACTCTGTTCTGCAAGGGTTTAATGGGACAATCTTTGCCTATGGGCAGACTGGGACAGGGAAAACGTATACGATGGAAGGGGTGCGTGGTGATCCCGAAAAGAGGGGGGTCATCCCCAATTCATTCGACCACATCTTCACCCACATCTCTAGATCTCAAAATCAGCAATACTTAGTTAGAGCGTCTTATTTGGAAATTTACCAAGAAGAAATCAGAGACTTGTTATCAAAGGATCAGTCCAAGCGGCTGGAGTTGAAGGAGAGGCCAGACACAGGGGTTTTTGTTAAGGATTTGACCACCATTGTTACGAAAAGCGTCAAAGAGATAGAGCACATCATGAATTTGGGAAACCAGAACCGCTCCGTTGGTGCTACCAACATGAACGAGCACAGCTCTCGATCTCATGCCATTTTCCAGATCACTATCGAGTGCAGTGAGTTGGGACTGGATGGAGAGAACCACATCCGTGTTGGGAAGCTCAACCTGGTCGACCTGGCAGGCAGCGAGCGGCAAGCAAAGACTGGAGCACAGGGGGAGAGGCTGAAGGAAGCCACGAAAATCAATCTCTCCCTCTCAGCGTTGGGCAACGTTATCTCTGCCCTGGTAGATGGCAAAAGCACGCACATTCCGTACCGGGACTCCAAGCTGACCAGGCTACTTCAGGACTCCTTAGGTGGCAATGCCAAAACTGTGATGGTGGCCAATATAGGCCCTGCCTCTTACAATGTGGAGGAGACACTGACCACACTGAGATATGCCAACCGTGCCAAAAACATCAAGAACAAGCCACAAGTGAACGAGGATCCTAAGGAGGCTCTGCTGCGGGAATTCCAGGAAGAGATTGCTCGACTCAAGGCACAATTGGAAAAACGGTCTATTGGCAAAAGAAAGAGGAGAGAAAGGAGAAGGGAGGGTGGGGAAGAGGAGGAGGACACTGAAGAGGGTGAGGATGAAGGAGATGACAAGGATGATTATTGGAGGGAGCAACAAGAAAAGCTGGAGATTGAGAAGAAAGCTATTGTCGAGGATCACAGCTTGGTAGCGGAAGAGAAGATGAGGCTGCTGAAGGAGAAGGAGAAGAAAATGGAGGACCTGAAGCGAGAGAAGGAAGCAACAGAGATGCTGAGTGCAAAAATCAAGGTAGAATTCTTCCTTGTCATACTCTTTGAAAGCAATTTCTTTAGGCTGTGAGGAAAACAAAGGGTTTCCCTATTTGGAAAGATACTTCACAGGAAGTTTCCAGGATAGCGATTTGTGTTTAGTTTGGAAGATTTTAAAATAAACTGTTTCTCGCCAGAAGTTGACATTTCCACTATTAATTACATGTTTCAATATTCATGAGCTGTTTCATTGTTCTTATGTGCTGATCTTAAGCAATTGGCACAATAAAAGACAATGCATCTTTTCACAAGCTGTGGCACAAAAAATGTTTCATTCTGTCACAGATCATTAACAAGTTCTTTACAGGGGATCACACATTTTGGTTCTCCAGCTTTGCCACACGCTGCAGTGGTGCCTTATTCTAAACAAGTTACTGTTGCATTAATCCGAGAGTTTTATAGGAGTTTTAAGAAATAGTGATTCTTGTAGCAGCTGCCTTGAAAGAGAAGGTTAAATAAGGGAGCTGCCCTGAAGAAGTTGTATCCGTAGGAGAGAAAGTTACCTTCTGTGGTCACTGAGAGAAACTTCTGACCCTGGTTTTTCCTTTCAGACAATGGAAAGCAAGCTGCTGGTGGGAGGCAAAAATATTGTGGATCACACAAATGAACAGCAGAAAATCCTGGAACAGAAACGACAGGAAATTGCAGAACAGGTACAAGGAAGGAGATTTGTTATTTTGTATAAAAAGCCTTGCTGTAGAACTTTTGTAAAACATTGTGTTGGGGAAATTACCAGAGAATTTTTCCAGGGTTAACCCTAAAATTGGTTTAATAGCAATCATTTATTGAAAAGAAGGGGGAAGGGCTTGTGTCAGATTCGTCATTATTTGAAATGTGTAAAGAAGGTTTATAATAGTTTTATTCTGGCTCTTCATGGTAAAGATTTACCTCCTATCTTGATTGGAGCTGTTTGTAAGTGAAGAAATATTTCTAAGACATCTAAGAGTACCAGTTCAGCCTTTAGCTCAAGGGAGGGGTCTTTACTTTGTGCAAAAAGTTCATTTTCTGTTATGCAAATTCTGTTGGTGATTCTTAGATGCAATAACCAGTACAAACTGATAAAAAGGAAAGAAAAAAATAATCTAAAAATGGCATTTTATTCCTTTAGTTGAAGCTTGAGCCTTGTTCACACTATCTGATCTTAACAGCAAAATAAGGACAAATAAGAGTTAATGCTTCTGGTATTTCTATGGCAAGAGATAGGAGGAACTGGAAGGCAGGAAAGGAAACCCATCCTGAGCATTGGTACCATGTGTGTCAGCTGGAGGTGACAATTGTGGTCTTTAATGCCATCTTGTCACATTCCTCAGAAACGTCGGGAGCGAGAAATCCAGCAACAGATGGAAAGTCGGGACGAGGAAACACTAGAGCTGAAGGAGACCTACAGTTCTCTTCAGCAAGAGGTGGACATAAAGACCAAAAAACTCAAAAAGGTAAAAAGAAAATGATTCCCTGTTTACCAGGCTGGGAATTAAAATCAACTTCTTGTGTGTGAAAGTGAGAGGAGCATTGGCAAGTGACGGATTTTGGCTCTTGTTGTGTGCTCCAGTTATTTTCCAAGCTGCAAGCTGTGAAGGCAGAGATCCATGATCTCCAAGAAGAGCACATCAAGGGGCGCCAGGAAATGGAACAGACCCAGAATGAACTCACCAGGGAACTAAAGCTCAAGTAAGTCCCATCACTCCATTGCTTGCTATTAACTGTAACAGAGGGGGTTTCTCAGGGTGGGGAGTGGAGGCACTGCCTTGCACGTACTTGTGGAATAAGATTTAAACCTGAGAAAACAAAACCATTCCTCCTTTTCCAGGGTTGTATTACATCAGTGGGAGAGGAGCTTATGTGAGGAAAGTAATGTGCTAATTATGTTTCTTGTATATTTCTCATTTTTGTGGTTGCATGTAGGCACCTGATTATTGAAAACTTTATTCCCTTGGAAGAAAAGAATAAAATCATGAACAGATCATTCCTTGATGAAGAGGAAGATAACTGGAAACTACATCCCATAACCCGTCTGGAGTGAGTGCACTTCTGCTCTTTTCTTGGGATGGAATTACAGGTCACAGGAAACCCTCTAGCTGTCAAGAACAAAAGAGGGATTGAATTGGGGATTTAAACTGGCCCTCTAGAGTTCACAGCTTCTTGATGCACAATAAAATAAAATAAAACAATTTATTCCTCTTAATAGGTGCTGTAAAAGAGAAATGTACAGTTAGGAGAATTCTTGGAAGAATAGGATTTTTCTAATAGGCAAACCCAATAATTATATGTAAAATATATGTAATGGTGCATTCACCATTAAAATAGCAGTGCATTCCGATCATATTTCTTTCCTGCTCCTACAAATGCAGCCTGGGTGGTTTCTGCTGTGTTGAAACAGATTTCTGCACGGAATTTGCAGATGTTGTAGCTCATAAACTCCAAGAGGAGCCTTTGGTTTTAGAGTGTAACAGACTGAGTCTCTGTTTTTCTCTAGTAACCAGCAGATGATGAAAAGACCAGTATCTGCTGTGGGGTACAAAAGGCCCCTGAGCCAACACGCCAGGACGTCCATGATGAGTCACACAGAGGCTCGGTACAGGGTAAGCCCACATGTGGTTGAACCTTTTGTCTCTTCACCCTCCTGCTCAGGGGAATGTGAATTCCAGAGGGGATTGTGCCTTCTTCTTTGAGATGTAAATTTGTAGTGTCCTGCATACACTTATAAAGTACTTCAGATTAAGTTTCTGGAGGGGAAAGTAGCAGTTTGTGTGAAAACATGGAGACTTAGATTCTGCTTTTGCTGTCTCAGGCAGAGAACATCGTGTTACTGGAACTGGACGGGCCCAGCCGAACGACGAGGAACTACGAAGGCCCAGCCATCGCTCCCAAGGTTCAGGCAGCTCTGGAAGCAGCTCTGCAGGAAGAAGATGAGATTCAAGTGGATGCCTCAACCTTTGAGAGCACTTCAAATAAAAAATCAAAAACTCCCAGGTGAGTCGGACCTTCCCTGAGCAGACTGGCCCACAGGAGATGTGCGAGTGCAGTTGCTGTTGGTCAGCACTTCTCATCAGTGAAGTGAAGCTGAGCTTTGTAGTAAAGCAGAGAGAGAAAGGAACATAGAATCATAGAATCACTAAGGTTGGAAAAGACCTTTAAGATTTGAGTCCAAGCTTCAACCAAATCTCACCATGCCACTAAACCTTATCACAGCTTCTCATTTTGTGAACACTTCCAGGGTTGGAGATTCCACCACTGAAATGGAATGAGCCCTGAGCAGCCTGTGCCAGGGCTCAACCACTCTTGCAGTGAAGAAATTTTTCCTAATATCCAGCCTGAACCTCCCCTTGTAGAACTTGAGGCTGTTTTACCTTGGCCTGTCACTTGTTACTTGGGAGAAGAGGCCAACCCCCGCCGCCCCACAACCTTCTTTCAGGGTGTAGGACATAGGACAGAAGAAAAAACTGAAACTGTTTATTACAGAATAACTCCAGTAAAAAAATCAGCTTTTTGAAGATTAATTTTGGAAAGTAACAGGTGACACTGTTAGAGCTTTTCTTGTTTATATTTTAATTTTTGCTTCCTCAGACCGAAAACTGGAAGGAAATCGGCGGGATCCTCATCAGGATCAGGCACCTCCAGTTCTCAGCTCTACCCACAGTCACGAGGGCTGGTTCCAAAATAAAACCAGCAACTCCTCTCCAGGGAGGGAACAGCCTTTACCTTCTGGGAGCAGAGACAAGGACAAACCTGCAGAGAGAGCTCCTGGCCAGCCTCCAGCCCCTTTCCCTGGAGATGGCCTTGTTGCTGTTTAACTGACTCGGGCCAGTCCAGGGGCACTGAGCCATGGGAAGATCCGTGCTTGCAATTCAGCATTTGGCCTCTGTGGGAAATGGATTTTAGTTAGGAAATCAAAAATGCATGAGGTACGTTACAGTGTGTTAGGAGCAATGGGAAGCACGGGGATCACCTCACAGCATCACCGTCCTCCTCCTGCACCAGCCCTTCTGCTGCACGGGGCTTTTTGGCTGTTGGGCACTAAGAAGACAGAGTTGAAAGTCATCTCAACAGAATCACCAATCCACAGCTCCACAGTGAGAACCAAAAGAGGCTAAAAAGCAGAGGATCTGTTCAAACTTGACAAGGTGCATGGTTCTTCCTCTTCCTGCTTGAGAGACTGGCGTCATCACTTGGGGTTCAGGCATTGGTCTGAACAGGCAGGATGGCAGTGCCCAGCGTGTCCTCACCACATCACCACCTCCCCATAGGGCTGTAGGACAGAAAAGGGTCTTGAAAACAACTCTGTGGTCTCTAGAAAGGAAGCAGTAGAATCTGAAGTCCTTTCTTTGTTTACAGGCGTAAGTGAGAGCTCCTCTAAGCTGACCTACAGACCTCACCCCTGCCAACAGGAACCACCTTGTCAAAGAGCACCTCTGCATGCCAGTGTCAGCTCCACAGCTTTCCTCCTCTCTCTTGCCTCCATCTTTACCCCTGGCATTTAAAACCAGTGTCCACATGACATCTTTAATGGCATATGGCCATTTTCTCATGCCTCCCATTGTTGGTGGAAAACGTAGCATTAGCTCAGAGCTCTCCCTGCCAGGCTCAGACTCTCAGCTGGGCAGAGCACTGGAACTTGGAGCTGCCTTTGAGTGCACTCCTGGGAGTTTGGTCCCTTCCCTTGGTATCTAAGGAGGTTGAGCATTCGGTGCCTCTTGTGCCTCACCTGTTCCATGTTAAGCAGCTTTCTCTCTGCACCTCCCAGCCCACTCAGAGCCTGCTGGGAGTGAAACCCACCTAACCAAGGCTGGTGATGGAAGCTGGTGTTAATTCCAGGGGTTTTACTTTGAAAACAAGGGAGGAAGAACTCCTGCTTTTGACAGTCTCCTTGCAAAGCTGCCCTATGACTAAAGCAGGCTCGTGTAGCAGGGTAGAGGGATGTGGAACTCCACACTAAGGACCGAGTAAGGTGTCCCTGTCTAGTGTCCCACAGCTCATTTGTAAGTTTTAGTTCACTGTATATTGAGACTTGGGATGTTCCTTTTCCTGGTTGCTCTTGGCTGTCATCCTGTGAACGTTTTTACCTGTTTCCCTCACCGATGACTTCCTCCAGACTGACACGTGTGAGTGTGTGAGGACTTGCCTGGTTGCAGAAATGCTCTGATGTGTGGACTCTGCCTTGTGCTCGTGAAGTGTCCACGGAGTGACTTCACCCAGGCTGGAGAGCTCCTTTCTACTGATCCCCTGAGCAGGAGGAACCGAGTGCTCAGCGCAGCTCACCTGTGCATCCTGCAGGCACGGTGCCCAGGTGAGCCAGGTGGGCCCCTTGAACACCAACTTGGCTGCTGCAATCCATGGGCTGCTTTCCCGGGCCACAAGGTTAATATATGTATACACATATATGCACACATATATATATATATTAGTTTTGGTGCAGGAAGGAGGGATTTGCTTATAATTGAGAGAGCAGGCACATGACCAATTTCTTTCAACCTGAACATGGAAACCCAGCATAATCTTCGTTTTTACAAAGCACTGTTTATGTCCAGAGAGCCTTTTAACTGGCTTTTGTTGCATAGTATAACATCACCTTCTCTTCCCTCTCCTCCCTCTTTCTCTCCAGCACATAATCTTCTGTACTAGGACATTTTAAAAGATGATTGTATGGTTTAAGTGCTCAGAGAATTGAAATTAAACAAGGTGGGGGGGAAGTGTTTAAAACCCTGAAATAGCAGCACAATATATAACCACGTCTATGTACATACCTATGTACACATGTTTTATGTGAATAATGCATACACAGACACATCCGTGTCTGCACACGTGCACACTCTTCCTCAGTTGCTACTATTCCATAGGGAATTCTAGTCTACATTAAACTCATATGCTGGAAACTGCCCTCGTGGCAGGGCTGGTACCGTGGAACTCTGCAGTGCAAACCTGTTTTCATGTTGATGAGCCAGCCGGTGTCAGAAAGGCTCTGCTTTTAACTCTGTAGAAATTCATTAGCAAGGTGAAAGAAACTCAGTAGAGTGGAAAAGAATAAATCTGCATATTTAGTCATTGTATGTAAATTGGGGCTGCGGGTGGAGATTTGGTCAGTGTGTTCACGGGCAATCTCGGGCCTGTTACAGAAGCTTTTGGATTCTCATTCCAATGGACTTAACCCTCACCAGATGCTCAGTAGCACTGATATTAAGATACATTGTCTTAAGCTGTACAAAACATACTGAGCTCTGGTTTGAAGCTTTTAAGAAACATTCCTGCCGAGTTTGCCGTTCTCTGGTGTTATCTGAACCATCTGGGCTTCCTGCTGGTTAACCAAAGGCAGGAAATCCAGCTGGACTCCTGGAAGAGGCCCTGGGACAGCCTTGCGCCCTCACCTTTTCTTCTTAGGAATGTTTAACATTCAACATAATTGTCTTTGCTCTGATCTGTATAATGGGATCTTTTTTTTAAAAAAAAGTGGCATGGAGCAGAAGTCGGCCCGTGGGAGCAAGCGCCACAAGACACTGAAGCATAGGAATTAAAGCACTTTCTTAAATCCTTAACTTAGGTCTAGCGCCTTTTTAAAAATATTTGCATGCTGCTTGAATCTTCTGAAACACATACCTCTGCCAGAGCACCTGGGGCTGCGGTGGTGCCTTATACAGATCAGAGCAGGCAGTGTTCAGTCAGTTTTAGGTGTCTAAGTCCGCCCTCGCTGAACACGCAGCGCTGGAGTTCCAGTGAGGCACCTGTGTGCCTGGACCTGTCCTCTCTCCTGTCTGTGCTGGGCAACGTGCACCAGTCTTTAAACAGTTCAGTGTAAGTCCTGGGGGTCTGCTCCTGCTGTGTTCAAACACAGATTGGAAAAGAGAACCTGCAAAAGCCATAATTAGCTACAGAGATGGAACTGAAATGAGAACACTGGTCCTGCCTGCTGCACTGTGCAGTGGGGGGTTGACTCTCTGGGGTCCAGGTGCTTACTGCCTTCTCCAGCCCCCTTTGTTTTTGAAGAGGTGACCCAGGATCCTTCTATGGGCACAGCTGTCGACAACAACTCTCAGCTCCTTGGAGATACACCCACCTCCGCCTTCTCTTAGGTGATCTGTAGAAAAAGAACCTGTCCATAGTTCTGTCCATAGTTTTACAGCTTATATTTATTTGTATCATCTCTTTTGTCTAGGAATGTAAAGTGATCCTAAAATACAACGTGTAATAAAGTCAATAAGATTTATTGCATCTCTCAAAGCGTGTGTTTTTCATTGTTAATTTGGGGCAGGGCTCAGTGGCTCCATGTTTTACAAAGTCTTGTGTTATTTTTCTTTCATTAAAAAAAAGAACTCTCTGCGCAAAGTAAGTGGAAGAATGTGAATATCAGTAGAACTGCAATGAGTATTGTGAAGTGTGTGTGTGTGTGTGTATATGTATATATATACGTAAATTTGAGTAGAAGGTGCTGATGCCTGGCACCTTGGGAACCAGAAGTGCTGGTGAAACCCCGCCTGGATCCCAGTCCAGGGTGGGCCCCAGGTCTCGGTGCTTCTTTGCTTGCGACAGCAGCGGGTAGTGCTGATTTAAGCCAGTCTTTTTTCGGCAGTGCTGGTTTAAACCAGTCTTTTTTCGGCGCCGTGGGGAGAAGGAACCTCGGGGCATAACCGCGGAGTATGTCCAGAGAAGGGAAACAAAAGTGGGGAAGAGTCTGTAGCACATGTCCTGTGAAGAGCGGTGGAAGGAGCTGGGAGTGTTTACCCAGAGAAAAGAAGGCTCCAGGGTGACCTCATCACTCTCTACAACTCCGTGAAAGCAGGTTGGAGCCAGATGGGGGTCGGGCTCTTCTGCCAACCAGCGACAAGAGGCCACAGTGTTAAACTGTGCCAGGGGAGGTTTAGTTTGGACATCAGGAAGAATTTTTTAACATAAAGCGTCATTAGATATTGGCATGCGCTGCCCAGGGAGGTGGTGGAGTCACCGTCCCTGGAGGTGTTTAAGGAAAGACTGGACGTGGCGCTCAGTGCCCTGGTCTGGTGGACATTTTGGTGTTGGGTCACAGGTTGGACTCCATGATCTCAAAGGTCTTTTCCAGCCTAAGTGATTCTGTGATAAGCGAGATGCTGGAACACGAATATCCGCAGCCCTCAGCCGCGAGGGCTCAGCCTCGAGCCCTCCGCTCGGGCTCGGTCCCGCAGCCGCCCCCGGCCCGGGCGGTGCCGCTTCCCCGCCGCGGCCATGCGGCGGCA
>VZTH01013405.1:77817-123949 GCA_013397815.1 Aleadryas rufinucha
GGCGGGTCCCGGGATGCCGTCCCGCAGCGGTTCGGTGCGTGCCGGGCAGGGCTGCGGGAACCGTCCCGCTCATTCTCTTCCTTTCAGATGGTTTAAAGCTCCGTGGGAGGAACCGGAGCCTCCGGAGAGGGCACGGCCGCTGTCAAAAGTTTCTGGTTTAATTACCGAGGGTGCGGGTTCCTTCTATGAGCCAGCAGCGCCCGAGGGCCGGCGGCGTGTGCCGGGCTGCCGGAGCAGCAGCTGGACTGAACATCCCTGAATTAGCCCGTATTTGGTCACTTTTGGGTTTAGGAGACGTGGCCATGGAGATGTCTTAGTCCTTTTGTCTTAAAGAATCTCCTTGTTGAAGGCTCCAACTTCCAAGCCCAGCTCTGTTCTGGTGCTGTCTGTGGGAATGCCACTGTCATTGGACCGTTGCAGTGGGAGGAAGGTGATTTCCCTCTGTGAAGCTGGATCTGTCTTGAACCCCAGTTATGAAGTAGGAAATAAAAAAAAAACAACTTCAGTGTCTTTCAGTGAGCTAGTCAGAGGTTTGATTTAAGGGCTGCATGCCGAGGCGTTTAGGCTGGCTGTTTGGCATTTGGGTGGAAGGAGCTGGCTCTCACTGGTGACCCAGTGACACAGGTACAGCAGTGCAGGGATGGAGTAAGGGATGATCCAGCTGCCTGGATGTGAATGGATCCTGTGTTTCCTCCCTGTAGGCGTGTCAGTGGTGTACAACTTGTGAGGATACATGTTTTCCTCTTGTGTAGCCCATGGACTTCTGTAGAAAGGGATTTACAGGGCTTGTGTGTGGTTTGTTTCCTTTTTCTCTGTTGTGTGTGTTTGTTTTGGTTTTGCCAGCCCAGGTTATGCATTGAAGCATGTAAACATTCAGAAGGAACAGTGTGGGTGAGTCCAATGAGGCTCATGTCTTGTGCTGAGGATGTTCAGGATAAGTCTTGGTGCTTCTGAGTAAGATTTTTTTGGCTATTGGAGTGTTTTCTTACTGCTTGCCAGGAAGAAACCTAATCAGACAAGCATCTGACTTCCAGCAACTTGCATCATCTTTTGTGTGTAAATGATAATATTTTAGACCCACGTGGCTTTGCTTGAAAAACTGGAGAAGGGCATAAGGCAGCCACTGTGAAACTTCACTGCAGGAGCCTGGTGGTCTCATTCTCCATCCTGCATTTCTCCTTGGGATCCAGGTTCTGTGAACCAGGTGTGTCACTGCAGGTGGCAGGGATGCTTTCCTGGTAGGTGACCCTGGGGGCAGAGGCTGTGCTGTGTGACCTTGCACAAAGTCAGCTCATTCAAACATCCTGGGCTCTGACAGGTGAAAAAAATCAATATTTATAGTTTGCCCAAAGCAGCACATGAGACTGTGACTCTAAAGCAGTCACCTAATACACCACATCATCCTTGTGTGATGGGGAAGGCATCTCTTCACACAGTTCTTCTCACCTGTCTTTTGGCCAGGACCTCGGGCACGGTGGGTGCATGAGATGTCTAAGCCTCAGCAGCATCTTAGAGCCATTGATGAACCAGAAATAGAACGATCTCGTACTAGATTATCCACTTAGAGAGACCTACAGTTGCGTAGCTGCACTTCCAGCTTGCAGGACTGATTGTAAATCCACTAAAAATAGATCTTTATTTCACACTAGTCTTACACATGCTCCCTGTCAAAATGCTTTTAATTTCCCTCTCTGACGTGTGCTGGTGTATTTTGTATTCCTCTCGATGTTTCTGAGAATCACAGGCAAAAGTGTTCTTCAGTGTTGCTCCTCTAACAGAGCCAAAACTCTGCACATTCCATGAAATAAACCTTTAAAGATTCATCTGGATGCCCAAAGCCATGGCAGGATCCCACAAGTGCTGTCAGAGCTAGATGACCAGTAAATTGAGGAAGTGATGTAAACTTCCATAATTAGGGGCACAGGAACCCTCAGCTATCAGTGCTATAAATAGTGGAGGGGAGAAAATTCTGTTTTGGGGGTAAAGAATAGCCAATGTTGAAGTTGTAGCTCTGGGTGGAAGGCTGATGTGATGCTGGGAGTGTCAGGTTGGAGAGGGATAGAAGGGGCAGTGCTGGAGACTGGGATTTGGTGTCTAAAGCTTGCAGGATCTCCTCTCCCCCAGTTCTTCCATTAAGTGCTCTGTACACTTAATACAGCTCTTGATTGGAAATTGTTCCCCTGAGCACAGATTCTTTTATCTGTATGTAAATGCTCCTTTGTGCTCAGTTTTAGGCCACATACTTCGCTTGCTGTGTCTGTCACTGGAGAGAGGTTTGAATAATTCCCTGATTTTTTGGAACAGACGTGTTGTATTTTGCAGATCTCACTGGGCTCGGGAGCAATGAGTTTCCCCGTGTCAGCTGTCTGCAGCCTTTGAGTGATGGGGTGACAGCTCAGGAGGGAGGTGTGGAGACCTTGTAACCTATGGAGGGAGGAAAAAGTGTGATGGAGCTGTATGGAATTCATTTAGTTTACTCTCTCTGAATGTGGCTCATCACTTGCTTTGATTTTTCTTTACACTCTTTGTGTTTTCATTGGGTTTTAACTCAAGTTAGTTCTTGAATTCCCTTCCCCATGAGGTTCTTACCTCATTCTCAGGAGCTTGTGAGCTTCAGGCATCTGCAAAATACCTGTTGGGTGGATATGATTTAAGAATTCCATTTGTAGAATCAAGATTTAGATTGGAAGGACCCTAAAGATCATCTTGTTCCAACCTCCTGCCACATGCAGCGACAGCTTCCACTAGTCCAGGCTGCTCCAAGCCCCATCCAACCTGGCCTTACCACAACAAGCAGTTGAAGTGCAGAACTGCAGTTGGGTTTTTCATTACTTGTGGAGGGTGGAGATGGTTTGAGGTGCAAACGTTGCCCTGCACAGCTTTGGGATGATTTTGCACATGTCCGTTTGGCGTGGCTGCTGCAGTGACTCACTTCTAGATTTTGCTGATGGAAACGGGGCATCTGGGTCCTTCCTCTGGCTCCCCACACGAGTCAGACTGAGAGACAGCACCGTGTTGCTGACTTTAAAGCGTGGGGACAAATGACACCAGGGCTGTGCATCATGTGGCCATGACGCTGGGGCAATTTAGACCACGGTTATGATCAAAAAGTTCTGAGTGAATTCCTGTTGCTGCTTTCCATGCCTGTTCCAGGCCATGGCCTGTGTGCCTGTCTCACCCTCTTTTGGCTCGTGGCCTCATGTCTGTGGAGCTGGCTGCCTTTGCATTCCAAGAGCAGCACTGTCTGCTGCCGGGAAGGCGCGGGAGCCGGCGCATGGTCGGCAGCTGTAGGGTAATCTGCTCCCAAAGAAACTGCGTGGTTTACATCTACTGCAGCTTATTTTTGCTCATTGTTTCCTGTTTATGTGGATAATCTTCTTATCCACAGAAATGTCCGGTCCTCTCTTTGAATCCTTGAATTCTTGCTTCTAAGACATTTTGGAGCAGTAAGTTCCACAGGCTTTAAAAAAAAATAAAGTAATAACCTCTTTACTTCTTCGTATATAAGCGACAATTCTGTTCTTGATATAATATATTAAAGAATGACTTGTTATTTATTGTATTGCCTTTTAATATCTGATTTTCTTCATTTTGTGTCAAAGGCAAGCACTCAAGTCTCTAGCCAGATTTTTTTTTCCAAATCCTTTACTGTTATTTTGTCCTTTTCTGAATCCTGTCCTTCTGTGACACGCATTCTGACTCTTGTGATTCCTTTCCTGGGATGGAGTGAAGATGAAGTGAATGCAGTAATCTGAGGAAGGTACACTATTGGATTGTATGGCTGCACAGTAATACTTCTAGTGACAAAAAAATACTGAATGCTTTGTGGAGAGGTAGGAGAAGGTTTTACATCACTAAAGGTCACTGACCACTGTTCAGTTTGGAAGGTTGATGTGGGAGCAGCTCCATCTAATGTATAGTAAAGTCTGATAAAGCTTCCAATGGGATCAAGGACAAATTCTGCTGCTTTTTCTCCTCCATGTTTGTATTTTGGTTAATTCGGGAAGAGATGAAGGTAAAGCCTTTTGTGGCTTTGATCCATGTTCACCAGGATCTTGAGGTAGCCTGAAACTTTACTGTGTGTCTTTGCAGGTGAATCAAGTTCGAAGAGGCACATTATTGGGTCTGGGCCACAGCTGATGCAGTAGTTCTGGGAATGCAGAAGCCAATTCTGTAATGACACTTGGTCTTTCTGTCTTTTCAGGTGCTGGAAAATTACTCAGATGCTCCTATGACCCCAAAACAGATTCTGCAGGTCATAGAGGCTGAAGGTCTAAAGGAAATGAGGTTAGTATTGATGATTTTGTCTAAACCAGTGTGGAACATGGAGGAGGCAGTGTATGAAGGCTGGTGTTGCTTCATACAGTTCTGCCTCATCCCCAGCCCACTTTGCTTCCCTTTTTCTCTTTTCAGCCTAGTAATTTCAGATGACAGTACAGACATTTATATACAGATTGTGAGGGTTTTTTTCTCTGATAATAACTGGAAGATGTTCTTGGATTTTTTGATAATATACAGAGTCCCTTCATCCACCTATTGTGAAATAAATGCCTCTTGCAGATCAGGCCCCTGCATTGTGCTGTACTTACCACTCACTCGCATAGTTCTCACATAAGTAGCTCCCAGCAGTTTCTGCTATTGTGACCTGAGTTTGAGAACAGTTTAAGTTTTGTCTCCTCTGATGGTTCATTTCTAGAGCAGACATTGTGTTTTAGAAGAGACAGTCTTCTTTATGTCACTGGCTTATGCTCAGATTCTCGAGCACCAGGAGAGCACAGCTCACATCACACGGTTGTGGCTCTTGACATTGTAGAGAGGAGATGCCCATCTCAGAGTGGGTTTCATATGGAAAAGAACCTGATGTGGAGCCTTGGAAAGGGCAGAAGTGGGAGACTGCTTTCCTTGGTTAAGTTCCTGTGAGCTTCCCTCTGTTTCCATGACAGTAGTAGAAATACAGAGTGTCTTGCAGCTCAAAAGAAAGTGGGTAACTGTGATAGTCAAATGCCTCAGTTACTGCTGCCTGGCAAAAAAATTAAAAGGAAGTTTGACTACCAGAGACACGAAAAGCTGCTGACCAGGGATAGACTTCTGGGAAATCCAGATGCAAGGACTGTTTCTAAGTCTTGCTTCTCCCTCCCTTTGTTTCTGTGGACTGTTTTTCACTGTGGTGTTTGCATTTCCTGAACCTGTTCTTCACCTAACTACAGAAGGTAAACGGATTTCTTCTGGGAGCTAAATGTTAGCTTGTTTCTGCTCCTTGTTCGTGTGAAATCAGGAAACAGCTGGGGTGTTTTGAATAGTAAAGATCTGTGACATGTACAGAGGTGTTGGGTGTGGGACCTGCTGTTGTTTGGAGAGGCATGAGGCTGGTGTGTGCCGCTGCATCAGATTTGGAACTGTTGGAACACTCACCTTCCATGGGCTTATGAGAAGGCTGGGGAGGGACTTCTCACAGGGGCATGTAGTGCTAGGACAAGGGGCAATGGCCTTAAGGTGTAGGAGGGTAGATTTAGATTGAATATTAGGAAGAAATTGTTCCCTGTGAGGGTGGTGAGGCCCTGGCACAGGTTGCCCAGAGAAACTGTGGCTTCTCCATTCTTGGAAGTTTCCAAGGCCAGGCTGGACATGGCTTGGTTCAGCCTGGTCTGGTGGAAGGTGTCCCTGCCCATGGCAGGGGGTTTGGTATGAGATGATCTTTAAGGTCCCTTCCAACCCAAACTGTTTCATGATGTTTGCTGAGATCTTCTCTGGTTTGGCTATGGGCAGTAGGGTCACAGCTCTGAGTAGAATTCAGACAGATTTTAATGAGGACCTCCATAGAGCTTTGCTTTAATCAATCTTCCACAACTTTCTCACATAAGTCCTGTTACCTGAGCAGGCAGTTGAAGATCTCTGTGCACAGACTGTCCCCTGCCAAAGATAATAGCAGGGCTCTTCACACACATAAATTATCCTGTGCTTCCCCAGTTTTTACAAGTGACCTGTCACAGTGTGTAAGTAAAGACCAGACTTCGGAACATGTGTCATGTTAAATCCCACAAAGCTAATTCATTCCTTTAAAGGTCGGTGGTTTCCCTTGGGATATCTGATTTTCCTTCCCTAGTCATTAATTCTCTGCTTTAAGAAAAGATTGTTTTCTTCAGAGCGTGATTGTTCGCAGAATAAAGGCAGTGAGCCTGCCTGGCTGAACGTGCAGCGGGCTTTGCTGGTGCTTGTATAGCAGCTCTTCCTGAAACTCCATTTCCTGAAGGAAATAGCTCAGTGCCTTGAGATGTTTTTCCTTCTGAATCAGTCCTGAGGTGGGGCTCCCTGGTTTGGGGGTCACGCTGCTCTGCTGGGAAGGCCGTGTTCTATACAGGGCACTGACGTTCCCATGAGCCAGCACCATGCTGAGTTTAGCTCCTGGCAGAGTTTTAACTGCTTGGTTTTTTTCTTGTTTCGGGGAAAATTACTTACTTTGCCATTTTAAGAGAGCTCTGTGGCTGGTGAGTGTGCTTGGAGTGTCTGGTAAACACAGAGGGGAAAGCACTGTCTAACAGGACAGAAGGCTGGAAATTTTGTTCACGTGATCTAAAAGTGATACAGGGTAACTTTACCTGTTGCCATGGCATGTGAAGAAATATCCAACATCCAAACACATACAGGGTGGAAACAGAAATTGTTCTATGTTTTTGACTTCAGAATGATTTTCTTTGAAATACTTTATATCAGTCCAGTTTTCAGTTTCACTTTTACTAAGAATGCAGTCAATAGTGCTGTAATGTGTCTTCCAGACAACTTTCTGACTGTACATGTGGGACTTACTGGAAAACACCATATTACGTGGCACAGCAGTTCCATCAGTGTGAGCGTAGGATGGGGCTTTAACCAGGGAGTTATGTAGGACTTAACAAATGAGAACATCAGAGCCTTTGTATTGATCTCTGCTCAAGCAGTTTGGTCTGTGACATATCAGGGAGGCATTGCAGTAACACGTGTGTGTACAGTTTGTTTACATCTTTCTACTGCTGAGTAAATGGGGGGGTTTTGTAAAATGAATCCAACACTGAAGGCTTCCAGGAGAGAAGGGGAGGAAACAGGTAATAAAAGTTAGAAATGTCTGAAAACAGACAAGGGTAGCTTTAAAATTGGTGTCACGTTTCCTGTTTGCTGTGATGTGCAAGGCTGACGTACAGTTCAAAATGAAACCAGTGACGCTGTTCTGACTGAAGTGCCTGTCCCATAAAGTTGATGGCATCACCTCCATTCCCCTCATCAGCTAAAGGATGCCCATTAAACCAGATCTTTCAGGCTGGTTTTTTGATAATCCATTTCTTAAGCTATCTCCTTTCTTCCTTTCTCTGTTCCAGTGGCACGTCTCCCCTGGCCTGCCTCAACGCCATGCTCCACTCCAATTCCCGGGGAGGGGATGGGCTCTTTTACAAACTGCCTGGACGCATCAGCCTTTTCACACTCAAGGTAAATGCTGAGCTCTGCTCCCAGCTGAGGGCCCAGGGGTGATTTCTGCTCCTTGTGCAGCACTGAGTGTTACCCTGTCACTGAGCATCATGAGCAGTGAGATCATCATGTGAGAGAGGGTCTGGAGTTCATTACTTCCTTGGAGCTTGTACCTTTCAGCTATATTCAGCCATCTATGATAAATTCCTTAAAAACCCCTAACTATTATTTCTTGAATTACACAAGCAAGATGAATCCTCTTACTGCAGTACCTGGTGTCCAGCTCAGGTGGCTGCTCATCAGAACAGACCCATGCACTCCCTTGCTGCCAGCCACAAGGGAAAACAGCCAACCAAGGAATTGGTCCAAGAGCTTGTAGCGACAAGTGAAATCTTGATGGGAAAATGTATATTCATTCTTCTGGCTGCTTGTACTGTGTTGCACTACATTCAGTGTTATTTAGCAACACTATTTTCCTCAGATCTTGAAATCTCTCTGGAATACTTTTTTTGTTTTTATTTTATTGTTCCACTAATATTAAATATTGAAAATGTTTCTGGTCTTGGGCTTTTCTTTTGCATTGTTTTGTACTGTTGGATTCCCTGATAAATATCAACTTGATAGACCTCAGCTATTTCATTTCCATCATTTGTCTACTGTTAGAAAATCGTGTTGAATCGACACATTTTGCTGAAAATAGATGGTATTGAAATGGCTTTTATTGTACAAGTAGGAAATACATCTCCTAAGCTTGCTATCTTAGTGTTTGGATGCTACTTGTTCTTTCATAGTGAGGTGCTTCTCTTTAATAGGAACTCATTGCTTGCAGAAAATTGTGAAGTATTATGAACCTTTTTATTAAATTATTTATTACTAACCTGGTATTTTGGATATGTTATACTTGTCTAGGAAGGGGTTGTGAAGTGCTCTTAGTTTAGGTGACTTCTGTTCTGCTATGAGCCCAAATATACTTTAAAGTACCTCTCTGCATCAAGGATTAAAATAGGGGAAAAAATTAAGGTTAAAGTATATCCAGTTAACTGTCTGCTCCCATTGGTGTAGGTTTGGGAGGGAGGGCTGTAGCCACCCCAGTTCTGTTTCCCCTCTAGAAAGATGCCTTGCAGTGGTCCCGGAACCTGTCAGTGCCAGAAGGGGAGGAGCTGGAGGACACAGCAGATGCAGAAAGCTGTGGGTCCAACGAAGCCAGCACTGTGAGTGGTGACAATGATGGTAAGTGTCTGGTGACATTAGCCTTAAACTCCAGGACCTATTTCTGTGTCTGACTGAGAGCCCATCTCTTTCAGTGTCTCTTGATGAAACTTCTTCTAATGCCTCGTGTTCCACTGAATCTCAGAGCAAGGGACCTGCTACCAGGGAGAGCTACAGAACCGCTTCCCAGGTAGGAAAAAGTGGGACTGATGGGAAGGGTGAAGCCTCTCAAGGGAAGCTTTCATTACTGTTGGAGTGTTATGACAGGGACTGTTTGTGCACAAGTGCCTCAGAGAGAGTTATGAGGCTGTCTCCTTGGGCAAGAAGTGGCAGGATGGGGAGGGATCATGTATGGGAAGGTAATTTTGAATTCTCTGCTAGTCCTAAATGTAGTGTTGCCTGAAGATTCACCTAGGAGGAGCCAGGCAGCTCTTTCACTGAGGAACATGCTGCTTAGAAGATTATTATACCCTTCCATAGTGCCTTCATTCCTTTGTTTTGTTCTTGGTTTCTCTCTGGTCTGCAGACAACCAAACAGAAGAAAAAGACAGGTGTGATGCTGCCACGGGTGGTGTTAACCCCACTGAAAGTAAACGGAGCACACATGGAATCTGCCTCGGGTGAGCATGGCTTTGGGGGGTCCTAATGACCTCACAGATCTCTCTCAGTCAGTCCCCCAAACACCTCATCTATGTTTGCTTGAGGATTTCTGTAGCACCTGTGGAGAATGAATGAGACTGCAGAGTTGTGTGTATGTTTAACTCACCAACATAGTTGGTACCTGGGCAATACCCTGTAATAGCAGATTTGTTAGTAACAGAGAATTCCTGTATGTTAAACCACTCTCCCAGTTGGGCTTCGACTGTTCTTTGCATATTTTTATGAAGTTGCTTTGCTTTTAGGCTTCACAGGAAGGCACGCTGATGGAGAGAGCAGCAGCACATCCAGCAGCAGCAGCAGCTCCTTGGCCCTGTGCAAAACCAGCCTGCGCAGTAGGACAGAGATAAACCGGGATCCTCCACAGCTGCTGAGGGGCATCCGAAAGCCCACGGCTGGTACGTGCTCCTGGTTAAAGGCAGAAGGATGATTGGTGATGGTGAACTCCACATGTATCTGAGAAAAGAGCACCAGGAGGCATTTGATGACCTGAGGTCACAAGGCAGGCTTTCCACCTTGACTGTTAGTGATACAATTGTTTAGAAGTTTGCCTGGTCTGAAGAGCAGCATTGAGAATTGTACCTGAATATGGCAGAACTGGGACCTCATGTCAGAATTCCAGATGTGTGTCTGTTAATTACTGTGCTGGAGAGTCATTCTTCACACTTGAATACTGCAGTCTCTCTCATCTCTCTAGCTCCTTTTGCTGTTGTAGTTTGACATGAATTTCAGCCCATAATGCTGAAATAGTTCTATACAACAATGTTAATTTCATTTGCCTGTCCTTAAACTCCAGGGCAAATGAAACGGAACAGGGGTGAGGATATTGACTTTGAAACCCCAGGCTCCATCCTCGTCAACACAAACCTGCGAGCGCTGATCAACTCCAGGACCTTCAACGCGCTTCCATCACACTTCCAGCAGCAGCTGCTTTACCTCCTGCCCGAAGTTGATAGACAGGTACGAGCACTCGGGTGTTTTCCCTTCCCTGATTACCTCTTCAGAGTGGAACAGCTGGAGCAGATGAGTTCCGTTTGTCCTGGGTCTGTCCTGCTAGGTGGGGGCTGACGGGCTGATGCGCCTCAGTGGCAGCGCTCTGAACAACGAGTTCTTCACCCACGCTGCGCAGAGCTGGAGGGAGCGGCTTGCTGACGGTGAGTGGCTTTGCTTTCCTGAGGGCCTGGGGAATAGCTGCTCATTTTGTACGATTTTTGTTTTTCTTTTGCAATTAATGAGGGGGAACTTAGTCCAGCTTTGTTGTGTAGCTGTGTTGCCGCCAACTTTTTTTTTTTTCCCTTTAAAATCAAAGATAAGATTTCTTTTGGTGCCATGGGACCTTCAGAATTAAGTGGTGAAGGTGTAAAGTAGTGCCAGACTTATTTTTCCTTAGATGGTGGCCTGTCTGTTAAAACATAGTATTTTCTGGAGCCACAGGCAGCACATGGATCCAGAGCGGGATGGGGAGCAGGGTGTTAACAGCAGGTCTGTCTTTCATATATGCAGTTGCTGTACTGTTCAAACACTAGAGGTTGCATTTGCAGAATGAGTTTTGTTTGGCACTGAATTCCAGTCTCTGGCTTCCATGTAGGTGAATTCACCCACGAGATGCAAGTTCGAATTCGGCAGGAGATGGAAAAGGAAAAGAGAGTGGAGCAGTGGAAAGAGAAGTTCTTTGAGGACTACTATGGACAAAAGTGAGAAATTTTACCACGTCTATCTTGTTTTATCCATGTTTATGCAGGTGGCAGAGTGTGTTTCTCTCTGTGGATACCTGAGGAGATGCAGTGTAAACTCCTTGAAAAACACAGGTTGTGGGGAGAATCGTTCCAGCTGTTGCTCTGGGAAAATCCTTAGTGGAATTGGCTGGGTTCAGCAGAATTTTGTAGCCCATCTCTTCTGTTTCCAAGAAAAGTTGATAGTGTTTTCCATCACAGATCTTTGGGATTTTTTTCTCCTTCAGTGTGATAGCAATGTGGGATGTGTGGTTTGCAGGGTGAGTTAATGAGGCTTTGATGACTCTCTGCCCGTGTTGGTGCTATTCAGTAACACTGAAATTGGGGTGAGCTTTAGCTTTTAGCTGGCTTTTGTGTTTGCCTTATAGGTTGGGCTTGACCCAGGAAGAATCCCAGGCGCAGAATTCGGTGCAGGAGGATGCTGAGAACAGGACAGAGCTGTCTGTTAAAGGAGAAGCCAGGCTGCCTCGCGGGCCGACCACGCGCCAGAGGGACGGGCGCTTCCGGAAACGCTCCCGGGCCGACCTGCGGTGCCGGGCCAGGAGGAGCCTGTACAGACTGCGGGAACCCGAGCACACGGAGGCTCCCAAAGAGCCTGCTCCTGTGGGACCAGATCCCTCACTTCATAAAGAGCCAAAGCCTGAGACAGACCTGAAGAAAGATGATTTGAGCAGCCCCTCGGCTGCAGGATTGAAGGCAGAGAGTGCCGAGCTGCACCTCTCTCCAGAGACTTCCAAATCAAACAGCAAATCAGAAGATCCATCATTGGCAGCTGCCAGCAGAATTCCCAGTTTGCCGCAGGAGAACTCTGCTCAGGAGTCCAAGGAGCAGAAGAGGAAAAGCTTTGAGGAGGCTGCCTCTGCATCCTTCCCCGAAAAGAAGCCCCGGCTTGAAGATCGTCAGTCCTTTCGTAACACAATTGAAAGTGTTCACCCAGAAAAGCCACAGCCTACTAAAGAGGAGCCCAAAGTCCCACCCATCCGGGTAAGAAAGGGCTTTAGAGCTGCTGTGTCTCAGGGCTGCCGTGCTCAATAGCATCAAAATGTTATTAAAATGTCAGGTGTTGCCATCTTAAGGGAAGGAGTCGAAGGGTTTCATTGGTAGAGCTGGTGAAGTGCCTCTGACTGCCACGGTTTGCTGTTGTATTTAGACGGGCAAAGAATGGAAAATCATCCCAAGGTCTTTGCACAAGAGCACAGGGTAACCTTGACTTACTCCCTTCATTTGCATTTCTGTGGATACAGAAACACTGCCTGAAATGAGCTGACTTACTGCAAAAGACCTTGAAATCGTGTTCTTTATCCTGTGTAGTTTCTGAGTTCCTTTCCTTTCCTTTCGGACAGAATCTCAGTGTTCCTCCTGACTTTTCCCATTTTGACCAGGATACCCATTTTGGTAGTTTCAGGGCAGTCATCCTGGTGTAGAGGAGACCAGTTTGATCTCTGAAGACGTGAATATAAATAACTAATTTCATATTTGCCTGCAGGCTCTGGTAAAACAATATTAGTGTGAACTGAGCTTTACAGATCACAGAGCAGAGGTTGTGGAACTGTGCTGCTTCTCTGCCCAAATTAGTTTCTAAGTTGGAATTTTTGTGCTAAGAATTGCGATGAGCACTTGCCGAAAAAACGCATTTCGCTGGAGGTGCTCGGCGTTAGAACTTACCGCATTTCCCTTTCTTTCAGATTCAACTTTCACGTATTAAACCACCCTGGGTGGTTAAAGGTCAGCCCACTTACCAGATCTGCCCCCGGATCATCCCCAGCACGGAGCCCTCCGGCCGGGGCCGCCCCGGGGCCCGGACCCTCGCAGACATTAAGGCCCGTGCTCTGCAAGCCCGAGCCCAGCGCGAAGCCGCCACCGCCGCCATCGGAGGAGGGGGCGGCCCCGGCGGGGGGAGAAGCACCGATGAAGGAGGAGGTGGAGGAGAATCCAGCGGCCGTTCCCAGCACAGGAGATCCAAGAGAGCTCATGGAAAACGTGCGTCAGATCTACAGCGAGCACAACTACAGTCGTCTGTTCGTCTGAGCGGAGGGAAGGCTGACTCCAAAGGGGCTGCTCAGGAAGCCGACGTGAATTCCTGCCTCTCTTCCAGACAAGATCACTCTTCCTCAAAAAGCGAAAGGAGCGGCGTTCCGGGCTGTGCCACAGGGTCAGGGGACACTCAGCCTGGTGATGGGTCACCCAGGAGGGTGTTCTGTGGTGCTCTGACTGCGTCATCCTTGGACAATGCGACTCCTGAGAGGCAGGAGGAGAGTCCTGAGCAGCTCCTCCGAGACCCAAGGACCGAACTCCTATCTTGTGCTACATCACAGGAGAGCACAAAGCTGGGATGTGTGGTTCCTGTGGTGACCAGTCTGTCGTGTTCTGGGGATCAGGGAGCTGGGGTCAGTCCCACGGGAGACAGGGCTGTGGTGGAACTCGGTGATAATGGTGCTCCCACCATACAGCTGGATTATCCTTCTGATTTAAAGCAAAATTCCTCCAGTTGTCCTTTTCCGCCAGAATTGTCATCGGGTGGCACAGAACGCCGTGATCCAGAGAAGGTGTCTGGTTTCAGATATAACAGCTCCAAAACATTCCTGGAAAAATGTGTTGCTGATAGTAATACCTCCAAAACGGTGACTGCTGGAGTGAAGAAAGTGATCCCTGTGGCGTGTGACGCTGCACAGCTGCAGGCAGGGAAAGGCAGTGATGGCAAACTGAGTAATGAGGAACAAAATGCAGAGGCTCTAGTGCAGCCCTCTGTGCATGGTGATTTTATTTCTCAGAATAGGATAGATACCTCTGAAAAACACCTGCAGCCAAGGGAGAGGTGCCCCAGAACCGAACCAGAAAACGCACATCAGCCCCTGGGAGAGACGCAGGAGCTGAAGAGAAGTGGAGATGAAGAAATACAGAGTATGCACAGTGAAACAACAGACACTGCTTCCGACTGGGAAGGGGACATGGCTGATGAGAATGTGGAGGTGGAGATGTGTTTCAGAAGTGTCAGCTGTAGGGAGGTGGCTGCGAAAGGCTCTTCCTGTCACAGCAGCAGTGAGAAGCGCAATGGGATTAGGTCAAAATTGTCTGTGGAGACAGAGAGTCCGGCCTGTTCTGGGGACTTGGTTGCACCCCCACCTCAGAGGTGGGGACCCCAGAAAGCTGAGCGTCCAGCCGGCTCTGCTCGGCCCATGTCCTCCATCGAGACCAACAACCCTTTGGTGATGCAGCTGCTGAAGGGGAAGCTTCCACTGGAAGAAGTTCTCCCAGTGTCTCATGTCAACATCAAGCTGGAAATTGCACAGCCAGTGCTGCAGAAGCAGTCAGAAAGCCTCTTCCTAAAACTGGACAGAGGCAGCAGTCACTGTTTTGGCAAAGAATCTTCTCCAGATGTAGGAATAAAGACGAGTGCCCAAAGCAGGAGCGATGATGTTCACTCAGTGAGATCTTCCATAGATCTCCAGGAAAAAACCTGTGGATCATTGCCTAGAGCAGAGGGTGCAGAGGATCAGGCTGTCCCAGAAAAACATTCCAAAGTTGGCTCGACTTTAAGCTGCCAAGACCAACTGGCAAACGTGGCAAGTGCCTCTCCGAAGCCTGAAGATGTGGAGCCTCGGGAAAGAACATTTTCTTCCTGTAGCTTTGAGGAGCAGAAGGAGTTGCCCAAGGTCCATCGACTGCCACAGCACAACCCATTAACGAGTGTCATGGCAAGTAAAAGCCCGGAGAAGCTGAAGGCCTCTACAGAGCCTCGGTTTTTATCTCCAGCTGTAACTTCTCTTGGACCAAACCAGACAGGTGCATTGGTCAATAAAAACTACGGTGGGGTTCAAGGCAAAAAGCTCTTTGGTTCTGGATTTCCTTCCAACCCCAGCGTGAGGCTGCATCACTCCAGGGCTTTGGATCACGGTTCAGCCATGGGAACCTTGTCCCCTAGCAAACAGATTCCCTTGGACAAGGGCTGTGCATTGGGAGAAGGAATCCCAGCTGCTAGGGAGGAATGGACTTCAAAGCAGCACAGCAGCACCCCGGGAGGGATCAGAAATGAGAAGGTGCTGGTGTGTGGCAGCCCAGCCAAGAGTAATGCAGAGAACCGGGGCGGTGCGGCCCAGCAGCCCACGGAACTGGCCGGGCACACACAGAGAGAGCCGCTGGTCATGGACTGGCCCTTCTTTAAGTTTTCAAGGGATCCAGGAAAAGGACAGAGTCACCCTTTGGAGCCTTCGTCCATCCCTTCTCAGCTCAATATCAAGCAAGCATTTTATGGGAAGCTTTCAAAGCTGCAGCTTAATTCCACCAGCTTTAATTATTCATCCAACACTCCGGCTTTCCCCCGAGGCCTTGCTGGGAGCGTGGTGCAGCTCACCCACAAAGCGAACTTTGCTGCCAGCCGGAACACGGCCCTGGCCGTGCAGATGTTTGCTGACAGCAGCAGCGTGGACGAGATCTCGTTCCAGTGCTCGTGCAGCCTCAAAGCCATGATCATGTGCAAAGGCTGCGGCGCCTTCTGCCACGACGACTGTATAGGACCCTCTAAGCTCTGTGTATTGTGCCTTGTGGTGAGATAATAAATTATGGCCATGGGACAGGTTGTATATTCAGTGTGTGTATTTTGATAACGACTGATCCTAACGCCTGTACACAAAGTACACAAAGTACTCTCTGTTCATAGTAGAAACGCTGTTACACTTTGTTTTGGTGAGGAACGTTGAGCTGCCTTCCCACGAAGATCAACAGTGCAGAGCCCGCTCCTGATTATGGGGACACCCTGGTCCGGGTGGGCTGTGCCCCACGGGAGCGATCCTGCTGCTTCCTGCTACCATGGAAATTCCAGCTGTGCTCTGGTACCGCGCTGAGGCCGACGCCGGGGGGAGAGGCCGTTTGCTGTGGCAATCCCTGGACCTTCTGTGGAGGAAATCCTTACATCCAAAGGAACTTGGAAGATGGTGTTTGCTATTTCAGGGCTGCACAAGGTGAGGCCCTACAGTCTTCCACTCTCCCCTTTTGCCATCTCCATTCCCGGTTTGTGTGGGAAGTGCTGCTGTGCAGTGAGTGTAAGCAGAGAGCTGCCCTGCAGGGATGGTCCCGTGCGGTCTTTGGATGCTACTGCAGGATGTGGTGCCCAGGGATGTGCTCTGCAGGTGGGTGTGGAGCCGTGTACAGCCCACCGTGTGCCACATGGAGCCCACGTGGAGGATGCAAGAACAAGAGGAAAAGAAATTCGGGGCAAGTGCCAAGCAAATGCCTTCTGCTGGCCTGCAGGAAGCTGTGTGGCTGGGGAACTGTTCCTGGCTGAACTGGCCGAGCAGCTGTGCCTGCCTCCTTTGGCCAACTTCCACAAACTGCTGTGGAACACTGGAGGTTCCCTGGAGCTCAGTGATAGGGGCAGTGAGCTCTGCACTGCAGCTCTGTGGTGAGGACCTGAAACCCCACAGCAGCTGAGCACCTGTGAGCATCGAGCTGTGCATCTGTGTGACCATCACCTAACATTTAAAGCAGTGTTCTTTCCTTTTTTTTTTCCTTTTTTTATATTTTCATTCTTGGATGTATAAAGTGAATTATTTGGCTCCTGTAAGTATCCTCTCTGCATCTGTTTGATCATATATTTATATGTTGTACACAGTACTGGCCAACTCTGTAAATGGATGTAATGTACATAGAGCATAAAGGGGTCTTTTTTTTTTTCCCTTGGATTTCCAGGCTCTACAGCAGTATTGCATTAAAGTGGTGTTAGTTATTGTCAGAGCCACTGTATTCTGTCTTGCCTGACGTGAGGCTCACCACACTGGGGTCTGGGTTCCGACAGCCTCCCCGTGCCCGTGGTGCCCGGGTGGACTGTGCTGTGCAGGCTCAAGGATGACCAGGTGGGATTTGCTGAGCCGAGCTCACTCCCCGGTTGCTCATTTAAGCTCTTGCCAGTTGTTGCTGCACCTGAGCTCCCAGGGCATGGCTGTACCTGCACTGCAGGGAGGTGAATGAACATCCGTGTGCATCCAGAGAGGGAGAGCAAAACTGCAATTCTCCTCTTTGGAGCAACACCTAATCCAGAGCTAATTGCTTCAGTGAGGGGGAGAAGCCGCTGGTTTATTCAAGCGGGCAGTAGCAAGAATTTTAGGGGGTTTATTTTCATTTTGTTTCTTCTCGTCCCTTTTCCAGCTCCATCCTACCTCCCTTCACCATGCACTTTTTTTCAGCCGTGCAAGTTCCTCTTTCAGCCACAATCATGAAGGGTGCAACAAGTTCAGTCCCTGAGATGGTTTTATCCTCAATGCATCCACCAGCCTCATGCCATGGGAATGAGAGAGCCCGGTGCAGCAGCACCCCGGCCTGGGCAGGGCTGCGGTGCCGGTGGGGGCGAGCGGAGGTGTGGAACCTGCTTACCAAAGATGGGGAGCGGAGCGGGGGGCTGGCTCTGCCTCCTGGGGGGCCACTGCAGTGTTCAGCTCGGACTGGTCTGGGGGGCAGAGCCCTCGGGGGGGGCCTGCTCGTGTCTGTCCCTTGTGCTATTGGAAAAATAAACACTGTAAAATCTGCTTGTGTGGTTTCAGTCCTTTCTCTGAAATCCTCCTGCATTCTAAGGCAATGTGGCGTTTCCTTTCCTCTCTTTTAACTGCAGCAGTTCCAGAGCTCTGCTCAGGTCACCAAGGGGAGGGGCTGTGTTGCTGCTTGGCTTTGTTAAATCTGGTTTTATGCACTTAGAGAGCACTGAAGATGGTGCAGCTCCTGCAGCGATGCCGTGTGGCTCTTGGGGAATGGACGCCCTGAAGGCTCTGAGAGCCACAGGGGGGCTGTGGGACACTGCAGGGCCCCCCACGGTCACAGGGGATCCCTGCCCTGCTGGGGTGATGCCTGTGGGCAGCAGCACCGAGACTCTTCCCAGTGTCAGGGCAGGTCCTGCTCTTACTGCCCTCATTGTCGGATAAATGGATCTAAAAATGTTTCTCAAGAGCATAAATGTGATACCAATTACAGTTTATTGAAACTACTTGAAAGCTCACTTTATGGCCAAGTCCTTTCTCTTTTCTAGGCAGTAAGGCAGTAACATGAATTACGATGTAATGTGTCTGGGTTCTCACTGCATGGACGTTCTGCAGGGTGAGCAGGGATCTCCTGCCTGGGGCTGTGGGAGTGCCGAGATCCGTGTGGTGACACAATCCCCGACTTCCTGGCATTCCACAGGGCTGCCATTGCAGAACAGCAGCGAGGAGGAGCCAGGGCTGGGGCAGTGGACAGACAGCAGCTTTTGGGGGAGAAAAAAGGCTTTTGTGGTTTGTGGTGGTTCATTGATGTTCTGACTCTGGCAGGCTGGCTGCACATAGTGTAGTTAAAGATACCTGGATAATCTAAATAAGCTAAATAAGGGGAATGCAAAAAATGAGTAGAGTTGTTACTTAGCCAAGCTTTAAAACGCAATAATTAATCCTTCCCTGTTTTATTGGGATGTGGGGTGATGGCATCAGGATTAGCTACCTCTGGAATAGGGGGCTTGGGGATTTCAAGAGTAAAACCCATTAACATCGGAATTTCACAAAGTACACTTTTTTTTCCCTTTTTTTTTTTTTTCTCTCTGTGATGTTTGTATGCCAAGTAACAGATTTTCTCTCTCCCAGCCCGGCTGCTGTTTGGCTCTGGCTCTGCCGTGCTCGGCGGGGCCACCTGCAGGCATGGGGACATCCCGAGTCCGTCCGGCCGCGGGGCTGTGGAAGCCTCAGCAGGTGATGCCAACTGGTTTGCAGCTGGTGTGGCCCAGCACTGCTGCTCCCACGGCTTGCAGCCCTCTCCCACTGCTCCCTTGGAAATCTGGAACCAAAGCTCAGCCAGAGGCTCAGTCACAGACCCGACGGTGTCAGGGCCACAGGGCCACCGGTGCTGTGCTGCCAGACATTAATGACTTCTGTGGATGCTCCATGCCTCGCTCCTGGCCGCAGCCACAGCAAATCCCGGGAAGGGGCAGCCCACCCGCCTGCCCGGCCGGCATCCCCACACCCCCGGGCAGCTGCATTTCCATGGCAGCTGCAAACCCCTTGGACCCTCAGGATCAAACCAGGAGATGGTATCTATACAGCGCTTGAAGAGCAACGTTTATGGATGCAAAGGTTTATTATACTTAGTGAATAAAGCTGATAACGAAAAATCAGTATTTTCCATGAGGGAGAACTTTGCACAAACTTCAATGAAATTTTTTTTTTCTTTTTTCTTTTTTTTTTCTCACAAAAACCATACACTTCACAAAATTAATTTTGTCAAAATATAAGTTAAGCATAAAACTGGTGCCTTGCCCCCTTTGTGAGTGCTGCCACTGCTCTCTCTGGTACCCACGCTGTCTGTTACGGAATGGAAAGCACAGCTTATGTCAACAGGACTGAGAGATGTTTTGGTTTTGTTTTGTTTTTTTTTTTTTTCTTCCTCTTAACACCTAAATTTAGATTCCGCTCTGGTGACTGATGGCACCGACCTCTCGCACAGGGGCTCGGGCGAGGGGCAGCGCTGGGGCCAGCAGCACCCAGCGGGGCTCGACAGTGGAGGAGAAAGCCCTTTTTGTTATACAGTGTTTATTAAGTAGATTCAGTCTTATATATGATATACAGATTCAAAAGAAAAAAAAAAAAGGATTCCACATACTTATGAAATCAGTGCATTTAGCAAGTAATACCATGGAGATAACAGCTCGATTAACAGCTCATTGGTCTTTGTTAAGTGAGGGGACAGGGAGTTGGCCTGTGCTAATCATTCCACAAACAGAACAGAATTAAGTTGCATCACATATATAATAGACACACATTCTAAGAATTAAAATATTAAGCCACATTTACTGGAAAAATCCACAGTATATAACACAAATAACTCTTATCAAGCTCGTTGAGGAGGAAGTGCTCATCTGCTTAAGAGCCACATGAAGTTGCATAGGTGCCTATCTGCAAAAATATCATTTCCAAAGGAATCAATTGATTAAGCAATAAAGTGTCACCTTAGAAGCTGGATTAAGTGCCATACGCTTTCTATCTGAGCCCTCGGGAATGCACCAGCTTCCCAAAGAGCCTCTTCTGCCTCGCTGGGAGCCTCCCGCAGGACCGCGCTCCCACCCTCCACCCCAAGCCAGCGGCCGGCTTGGGCGAGCTCACCCCCTTCCCTAAAGTATTCCCAATTCTGCTCAGGAGTGTTTTCCCCCTGCTCCCCCCACTGCTCCCCTACATCAGCTGGACCCTACGGGCAGCGCCGCCCTCCCGCCCGTGTGGGAGGAGGAGGAGGAGGATGGGGAGGCAGCAGCACTGCCCAGATCTGGTGCTTCAGAGCTCCGGATCAGCTCCCGATTGGAATCGCAGCCGATCCGTACAACTACCGGGGAAAAAAAATACAACAGCTTGTGCAAAACCCAAAATTGCTTAAAGGGTGTCTGGGTTTGGTGGGGTGTCCCTCGGGGCGGGCGCGTGTCGGTGGGTGGGTGAGGCTGTGGCTGGGTTAAGCAGACGAACTGGGTGAGGGGCAGCTTCCTCTTCAACAGCAGGTCTGGCAGAACACACGGGGTCGGGAGTTCTGTACATGTAAACAGTACACTTTCACTGAGTCCAAAATTAGGAGCAAAAATACAAAGGTTCACATTGGTCTTAGGTAGATACAGGCGAAGAACTGAGCTGTGCAGCTCCGAAACAACCGAACAAAAGTTTCTAAAGCACCACTAAATTATATAAAAATCAGACCATGGACGGATTGTAGTTGGTGTCTGGTGAAATACTATGCTACCTTGTAAAAAGTTTTACAAAAAATTACAAATCAAAAGTATATTAACCCTCTGAGTTCAAAGCAGCATTTTTTTTTTTTCATGAACTGGTACTAAATCCGACGGCCGCTCCGGGAGGGAAGTGGCCCTTGGGATCGGGGAGGTACAAGTTACATCTGCTCACAACCCCGGGAACGCTCTCCCATAGAGAAACAGCGTCATGGGAACCGCACATCCAGGGCGGGATGGGTGTGTTGAAATAAAATTAAATTTAAAAAAAAAAAAAATCTCTTTTTTCAACCAGTGATCAGCTTTTCTTGACCAAACCCAAGACCATCCAGACCATTTGCTAACCCAGCATTCTCCTTCCACCTCTCAGATATCTGGAAAGCCGGTGTATTCTGCTCCTGCTCGTTCCTTCTTGTTGAGAACCCGGACTAGCAATTCCTGACCCCGTCCTGCCCAGTGAGAGTGCAGGAATGTGGCTGTGAACAGTCCTGGAGCACAGGGAGCCACGGTGGAGCACGGAGCAGCTGCAGAGCACGGAGATGTCTGTGGAGCTCATGCCAAGGGAACCAGAACGCTGTGGCTCACAAAAAAAAAAAAAAAAAAAGGAAAAAAGATCCCTGACAGAAATTCGGAGTCAATCCCGTTTGTTTCATAACTTGTCCCAGATGTGGCTGTCACCAGGGCTTTGGGAATCTGAGTCTGTACCATTCAGCTGCAGGTTATGAACATCAGGTGCTGGGACAGGGCGGTGTTGGGCACCCTCCTTCACAACGCGGCCTCGGTGTCCTCTACAGCAGTTGGACCACGTGTGAGAGCTCCTGAACTTCCACATGTGCCGAGACAGGTTCAGAGGTGATCGGGAATGACTTGGATAAATAAAACTTAACCCAACTGTGGCTGTTGGTGGTCTGTCCGTGTGCCCCCGGGTTACCTCTGTTTCAGTACAAACTGATGGCAAACTTATGGCTAAAGGTTCCGCTGCCTGTGCCGAGGAGGGAGGCACCGGCGTGGGTGGGAGACCGTGGAGAGGGAGAATCCCGGGACAGCGATTGTCTCTGCCTCTCCTGCCTGAACGGTAAGACTTTCACAAATGGCTGCGGTTACAGATTTTGTCAAAGGTTTGTTACTTCATGGTATTCACACAAAAATAAATATTTACATAAATTCCAAGTATGGGAGGATGCAGTGGACAAACCAAGCAGGCTTGTGAAGTGCTGGGGAAAGCGTTAAGTCTGAGCCCTGGCTGGGGGCTGGCGTCCCCGGGGCCCCCTCCCCGCGCTCCGCTGCTGCGGGCAGGAGGGGATGGGTGTGGCCACGATGCTCCCGGTTCCAGCATCGGCTCAGGTCTAAGAGCCACCACCTCGTCTCTGCACTGACCCCTCAGCTGCACCCCACGGCCAGGGGCTGGGTCCCTTTTCTCCAAATGCTACGGAAAGTTTAAGGTTTGGGGAGAACAGTCAATGCAATGGTTGATCCCTTCTGCTGTGGGGCCAGGCACACCTGGCCTCAGGAGCCAGCAGCTTTTTCTGTTCTGAGACTAAGACCAGGGTAGTTTTGCTTCTCTTCCAGTGTGTGGAGCATCATGGGGTACAGAGGGTACAGGGGAACTTCCCAGGCCCGCTCCTGGCTGGACCAGCGGCTCCTCAAGCCTGTGCCACCAGCGTTGGCCCCCGGAGCAGCGGCCCCCGGCCGCTAGCTCCGAGTGGCCAAAAAATAAGATAAAAGCTGGCTCCAAACCGAGAAAGTTTCTACCTACAAAACAGCTTTACACTTTTCCAATTTCTGTCTCACGGTGTGGACTTCAGCCAAGTGGGGGGGCTGCGGGGGGCGGGGAGCAGCGGGACCCTCGCCGGTCTCTGCACAGCTCCAGAGCACGTTGCATTGCTGGGCTGGGCTCAGCACCCCTGGCCGGAGCGAGGTCCCTGGGTTAGCAGCACTGGCAGTAGGTATTGCACTGAGCAAAACGAAGTGCATCGTTGTGGGGGGGGTGGAAACAGGGCAGAATGGTCATCGGACTACGGTTCTTCCACACTTTGGGAACTGTGGGCTTGTTCCAGGACTGTGAGCAGGGAGGGGGAAGGATCCTGGGCTCCGGAGAGCACTTTGTCAGTTCTGCTGCTCAATGCTGCCCGTCTCTCCCACAGAAGCGGGCGGTCACCACTCCAGCTCACCTTTGGGGTGAGCCCTGGGGCTGCCCTGCCTCACACCCCCGCGGGGCCCGGGCGGTTCACGTCCCGGTGCAACCCCGGGGCCGGCTGCGGACGGAGCGGAGCGCACGGCCGGGCGCAGCAGGACCCCAGCCGGAGGTTCCAGCCTCCTCGGCACGATCCCCATGTCTGCAACACTCGCCGTCCCCCAGGACCAGCGCGGCCAGTCCTGGAAGAAGCCCACAATGGAGTGTGAGGTAGAGTACGGATGGTGACCGCAAGACAGTGTTTCTCAGGTATCTCCTTCCTTTCCTCCTTCTTTCTCTTAACTGCAATGACTTTAATGAGTGCGAGATGTCCTTCCAGCCGGAGGTCTGCTGAGCTTGCAGAGTCTCTGCGAGAGTTCAGACCCCACTGCTGCTACGGGACCCCTTAGAACAAAGGCCTAAGCAGGACGCTTGCGCTGCTGTTCAGCTCCCACCTACGCTCACTGGAGGCTGAGCAGCCTCGATGTCAAGGGCTGGATGGCAAACTTGCTCCCTGTGGGACAAGGGTTCACCAGAGAAACAGGCAGAGCTGCCTGGAAATTAGTAGTGTAGTGATATGGAATGTGTTATTTCACAGGAATAAATTCCTTCTGATCAGACAGACAAAAAACTGGCAATCTGTACAAACTCAAAAGAATCCATTTTCAGAAAAATAAATTACTAAGGGGAGAGGAGGGTCCATTTCTCAATAAATATGTGATTCAGCTCACCTAAGACTTGGAAATTATCCGGGGATGGGAATCTAACATTTGGGTCCACAAAGGTTATTCTAAATACATCTGCAGCCCCAAACCTCCCCAGGCTCCCTTCTGCCCTTCAAAGTCCCACATCCTTCCAAGCTGCAGGGTTGGCTTCTGGTCGGCCGGAGGCACTGGTGTTGGTACGGTTCCAAAACGTGTCCTTGTGCCTGAAGTCCCAGGTGCTTGGAGTGTAAAAGAAAACAGGTCTTTTGGATCCCACCTTCTAAAACTACATGTGCCCACCGCGTGGCGGGAGGACGATGGTGGTCCTGAGCAGGACACCGCCGGGAGCCTCCTTCTAGCAGGTATAAATTGTCTTCTCGACCGAGGAGCGACGTGGACACGGGGAGTCAGTTCTGCTGTAAAATGAGGTTTTCCAGTTCGTCTGCAGAGCGGAGCAGGAACGCCGCCGACTCCCGGTAGCCGGCGATGAGCTGCCGCACGGCGCTGATCTCCGTGGGGCTGAGCTGGGCCGCCTGCATGCCCCGGCTGGTGCTGTTGGAAGGGGCCGTGCTGGAGGCCCCACCTTTCATGCTGAGATCGGTCGGACCTGCCAAGGAAAAGTGAGAGCGAAGCTCAGGCAGGGCGACCTTTCCCGTGCTCATCCTGTTGTGATTCCAGACCTCTGCACCACTGGGAGGGTCCCCACAGTGCCCAGACAAGGTGAGGAGCTCCTGCTCCCAGACACCAAAGCAGCCACTCACTGCCTCTGCAACAGGAACACAGGTCCAGAGGAGCCCACGGAGATGCTCCAAATGCTGGAGCACCTTTGCCAGGGGGACAGGCTGAGGGAATTGGGGTTGTTCAGCCTGGAGAAGAGAAGGCTCCAGGGAGACGTTAGAGCCCCTTCCAGTGCCTAAAGGGACTCCAAGAGAGTTGGAGAGGGATTTTGGACAAGGGCATGGAGTGACAGAACAAGGAGAAATGGCTTCAGCCTCACAGAGGGCAGGCTTAGATGGGATATCGGGAAGAAATTCTTCCCTGTGAGGGTGGAGAGGCCCTGGCACAGGTCACCCAGAGAAGCTGTGGCTGCCCCATCCCTGGAGGTGTTCAAGGCCCGGTTGGACAGGGCTTGGAGCAATCTGCTCTAGTGGAAAGTGTCCTTGCCTGTGGCAGGGGGTTGGAACGAAGTCAGTTTTAGGTTCCTTCCAACCCACACAATTCTGCCATTCTATAAAGAGGTCTCAGAGCCAATGTGACAGAAATCCCATCCTGCAGCCCGGCCCACAGCTCTGTGAAGAGAGGATCTGCTGGGAGCTAAGACAGCTCCTGAGGGGACCTGGCCCATCAAAATCACCTTCCAGGTTCTGGTTTTCCCTCTGCATATGGGGAGTAACATCCCACAAATGCTGTGCTTCCCTGGTTTATCTTGATGAGTGACCCCAGCAGATAACGGCAGGGGAAAAACTGGACCTAGCTTCATGTTGGACTAAGTAAGAGAAGCAAAACAAAGAGCAAGAACCACACAATCAACTGGAAATGAGGAGAGAAGAGCCAAGAGATGTACTAGAAATGTGACAGTAGTCAGGGAGAGGAGGCTGGCGAGGCTGCAGCCTGGAGGGAAGGAGAGAAGACACTGAACTAATCCCCGGGCTGTGAGCTGAAGTGTTGCAGGCGGATGGAGCAGTTGGTGATGCTCTGGGGTGGCTGAGCTCCTGCTGGGTGGCCTGATGCAGCCGTGGGACACCAGGGACACCGAGCAAGGACCGGGCGTTGTGGCTGTTTGCAAACCGGGACGGGAGAATTCAGCTGCCCCCAAGTCCAGGTGGGTGCCACTGGCGATGGTGGCAGGGAGGGGAGCTCATCACCCCGGGAGGAAGGGAAAACATCCAAGGAAAGCAATGCTGGAGCTGCGGGAGGAGCAGCACCAGCAGAAGTGCTCCATGCCAGGAGAACCAGAGCTTCAAAGCGGGGGAGGAGGAGGAAAAGGAGGAGGAGGAGGAGAAGAAGGAGGAGGCTCTCACCTCCCCCCAATTTCACTGGACAGAAAAGGCAGCAGTAAACTGAGCCTGAGCCTGTTTCCTGGCTCACCAAGGGGGAAGGAGCTGGGAGCAGGGATGAGGGCTCGAGCAAGAATTGCCTGAGGTGGGGGATGGAGGGTGAAGACACTTCTGGGCAGCAAAGCCCTGCGGGCCTCTGCTCAGAGGGAGGAGAAGATGCAGCTCCTTGCAGAGTGCTCATCCCTCCAAAGGACTGGGCAAGAGCTTGGGAAAAAGAGAACTGCAAACCAGAGGTTTAAAAATCCCCTAGAAAGAAAGAAGGCAAGGTGCTGCTGGGTGCTGCACCCGGGGCCTCTTTGCTCCTCCTGGGGCTGCTCAGAGACCTTCCTGCACGTTCACTGTCTCACATGGAGGGGCCAAAGGAGGGTGCCTGGCTGGGGGGCCGGGTGCCTGGGCTGCTCTGGGGAGGAACCATTGCTGTGAGGATTAGGTCTCAGCAGCTGGAGGCCGGGACGGGATCTTTATTCAGGGTTAAGAAGCATTAGGAAGGGATGATAAGAGTTAATCCCAGACAGGCATCTCTCAGGCCTCCGGAAATCACATCCTTCCAAATCCTGGCTCCCGTCAGGGTGGGCTGGGGCAGGAGCCCAGAGAGGGCACCAGGACAGGCGATGGCAACACAGGGATTTCGGAAGGTCTGGACAAGGACTGGCAAGGGATCCAGCCCCTCCTGCCACCACTGTTGCAGGACAGAGCCAGAGGGAACACTTGGTCTCATCCCATACCTCTCACCCCAGGGGTGGGCGAGTCACTGGGGACCTTGGAGCCTTGCTGTGTGCCCTGCTCAGGCCCAGGAGACTCTGCTCTGTTCACCTGCTCCCAACTTCAAGCTCTGCCTATGCTCTCCTTCTGCCTTTCCATACTGCAGCATCAGTCCTGTTTTCTGAACTGTTCCCAGGCAGTCCCCAGCCCCTCAGAGCCCTCCTGAGCTGTGGCAGGAGCTGGCTGTGCCCCCCACCCTGTCCCCATCCCCGAGAGCGCAACAGCTCATACCAGCAGGAGATCAGAGCAGCGATAGGCGCCCGCCTCTGTTAATAATTAACAGAAAATCTGGTACAGATTCTCCTTTTTTTTTAAGTGACACTCCTTCCCTCCACCAGTGCCACCCAAACTGTCCTTCCAAGTGCGGTTCAACAATTAACCACCTGCTGATGACGTGAGCAGAGCCACCAGACAGAAGCGACAAGAGGGGATTTTGGAGCAGCTCTGTGCAGCGGTGGGAGAGCTGCTGCCACGACTGGGCTCCGTGGGAGCTGCGGGAGCAGCCCCTGCCTCTCCTCCAGCAACCAGCCCAGCCCCACAGCGGGGGATGCCGGGAGCCCCTGGTGCACTGGGCTTGGGGCAGAGGCGATGGCAGGGTGGGCTCCCCGTGCCCCCGGCACAGCCACTTACCGTTACTGTGGTTGCCCGTCTGGAGGGAGGCGGGGGGCTGCAGGCTGCCCCCCAGGGACCCATAGCCACGGTAGCTGTAGTTCAGGCTTCCATTGATGTAGACCGGGTCTTGGGAGTAAGATGAAGCTGGCAGTGAGTAGGAGGAGTGGGTGATGGCTGTGGAGTCTCTGGAGTGCTGCTTGTCTAGGGCGATCGGTTCATCCTGCACAGGGCAAACACAGACTTACTCCAGCAAGGAGCCTGGCTCTCCTCTGCGGCCAGCAGGACGGACAGATGCCTGGTGTCCTGTGGCTGCAGGGTGGACAGTCCAAACCAGCATTCCCCTCCCCACTGGCCTGAGTCTCAGGACACACCACGGGGTTCTGTTCTGCAGCCCCTCAGACTTTTAGAAAGACTTTTGACCCCGCCATAGGACACTGCCAGTTCTGTCCCTCGCCCATCTGCAACTGCCAGCACCATACCTGGGAGGTCTGGTAGATCTCCAGCCGCATCCTCTTGGCTGCTTTCCGCGTTTCGCTCTCGCAGGCGGCAGCCAGGATGTTCTCTGCCATGGCTGAGGTCAGGTGAGGCGGCGTGGGCCTGGTCTGCAGGGACACAAGCAGAGAGGATGCTCAGGGATGTGCTGCCCTGGGTGCTGGGACGAGGGGCAGGACACTGGGATGGCCACTCACCATCTCCATCCCGTTCTTCTTCATGCGGCGGCAGGACTTGAGGTAGGTGCGGATGCGCTTGCGTGCCCGCTCCTGGAACTCGGGGAACTGCCGGCTGCAGGACTCGATGATGGCCTGGATCTTCTCCTTGGGCTGCTTGGAGATGGGAACCATCCGATCCAGGTTCTCGTCCACAAAAAGGCGCACGAACATCTGCAAATGAGAAGACAGGTGGTGGGAACTCCGAGATGGAAGGCAGGTGGGCTCACCCTCCCTGTGGAGCACTCCTTACATTGAAGGCCTTTAGCCTCTCCGGGTCCATCCCCTCCGAGTCATTAATCTTATCATTGTCTTCATGGTCATCGTGGTCATCGTCATCTTCATCGGCCGTGGGGGCCCTGCCGACAGTCAGGTCCTCGGGGCAGCCGCTCACCTCTGTCTTGATGGAGTCGTAGCTACCAGAGCTGTATGGGGGGGACTGAGAGGAGACAGGGATTACCACCAGCAGCTCTCACCTCATGCATCAGCCCTTTCTCCTTGTCTCACTGCATCTGTCCCCTCTCCCAGAGGCCCCCCTGCAACCTAGGGAGATGAACCCATGGCCAGGCTCCCCTGCGTGTCACCTCCTGCCTGCTTTGGGCAGGGGGGAACATGGTGGCCTCAGTGAGCCTGTGATAACCTGATGGCCCAATGGCAGCCCTGGCTGATGGGGCCATGGCTCTGCCTGATCCTGTGGGAAACATTGCCTGATCCAGCAGGAATGCACTCCTCCTCACATGGTGGCTGCGGCACAGCTGGTGAGGAGTGAGGTGAGCCCACTGCAGCGCCCAGCTCTGGGGCAGGGGGTGTGGGGGATGTCCCTGGCTCTCCCAGACCATCCCAGGCCGTACCTCTGCCGTGGTCTTCACCGCGTACTTGACCCTGCTGCGCAGCCCGTCGGCACTGCAGCTGTCGGACTGGTAGGAAGGGGTGACGTGGGCAGGCGTGAGCTTGTCGCACAGGTTGATGGGCTGGTCGTCGGCGGAGGCGGTGAAGTCCATGGGGGCTGCGGTGCCATTGCCGTTCATTTCGGGGAAGGCGCTGTCGCCCTGCGTGCTGCTGGAGGTGGAGGGGTTCAGGGTGGAGGAGCCATTCCCGCTGCAGCTCTCTGACGAGGAGTCATCTGCAAAGAAGGATGTGTGGTCACCCTCTTGGTGCCCTATGACCACCTTCCCGAAGCTGCTCTGGGCTCACTTGGTGGCTGAGTTGCCACTGGAAGCCAAGCAGGCACTGCTGCGCTTTGGGCCCTGGGATGCAGCAGATGGAAGTACAGATGCTGGTGTCCATGCCTGCAAGGCCATTGTCACAGGGATCCACTCCCTCATCCCTCAAAGCCCGCCAGGTGCTGCCGTGCCCCATGCCCGAGCCACCCATCCCTCCGCGGGTGACAGTCCCCGCGCCTCCGCCCTCGGCCATGGTGCCTGGGCTTGAATAAGAACTTTGGAATTTGGTCCTTTTAGGTTTCTGTTTGCATTGCAGGGAGGAGAAAGGGGCACTGCCTCTCCCTGCCAGGTCCTCTGCCGTCCTCCTGGCCCAGTTTGGGGCTGGGTGCGGTGGGAAGCGATGAGTTCCAGCACTGCTGGTTCAGGGACATGCAGCTCTGCAGAGTGCTGAGCCACAGGGATGACACACGAGGATAGGCTCACTTGGGTGGGAAAACCCTGAATCCATGGTGCCTGGAAGCAGCATCAGGAGCTCTGCTCACAGCTGGCACACCACCCAGCAAGGCTCCTCCTTGGCATGCTACTGCAGGGAAGGGACAGGCTGCACGATGTCCTTCCTGTCTCACTCAAAGCCCAAGTGACCTACACCCTACACGGACACTGCCGTTCCCGGTTTCCATACGCCCTAGAGCCATCCCCACAGCATATGCATGGCCCTTCACCACCACACAAACAGGTCAGGGCCCTGGCAGTGGCGGTGCCGAGCACACCCAGTGCACAGATCTCGGCTGCATTCACACTCCAGGCCCTGGCACCATCCCCCTGCCTGAGCCTGCTCCCACCATGGCGGCTCCCAAAGAACAGCCCAGCACTGCCTGCACCCACCCTGCCTGCACCTGGCCAGGGAGCCCAGCCCTGGGGCCAGGCACGACATTTCAAACTGCTCAGCCTGTTCCCCTCCCTCCCCCTCGCCGCAGTAAATCCTTTATTTCATTAGGTGCCTCCGCGAGAGGGAAAGGGCGAAGCACGTGGGAGCCGCTTCCTGCGCCAGCGTGCGCCGGGCGGTGAACAAAGAAGCTGTCGGCAGCGACGAGCAGATGGCCGTCCCCGCGCCCGGCCCGGCCACCGCGGGACAATGGGCCGGGGCTGTGGGGCGGCCGCAGCCCCGCGCCGATGGCTCCTGGCACATGGGCGCCAGGTCCAAAGGTGTGCGGCTGCAGGGCGGCGGGATGGTGCTGCCATCCACCCTCCTCCTCCTCCTCCTCCCCCTGCCAGCACCTGCGGGAAACTTTCCTGCGAGGCTGGGCGAGTGCTGCGGTGACCCTGCGGTGGCCCAGGACTTTGTATCCCTTAAAATAAACACACTTGAGGACACTGGGGCATCCAAGCTGACTGTGGGGCCGGCCGGGGCTGCCGCTGAGTGTCCCCAGCCGCCCCGCCACGGGCGCCAGCGCTGGCTGCCCAGCCTCGCGCCTGCGCCAAGGCGGCTCCTGGCCCCAGGAGCCCCTAAATTAAAAGGTCCCCACTGGAGCTCCCTGCTCAGCAGAGCTCCCTCCCCCTCCTTTCCCTTGCGCTGATCCACTTATTCGTCTGAGTGATGACCAGAGCTGACCTAATCCCCGGGGTGGTGTTTATGTGCCGGGTGCTCCGGGCCAGTGGCAGGCACCACTCACCCCACCACGGGGCTGGTCCTGGCAAAAGCCCTTGGTCCCAGCTCTGTGTGCCAGGGAGTGTGGGGCTCCAGACGGGCTCAGCAGCCAGCACTCATCCAGGGGCACTCTCCAAGCCACCTCCCCAAAACGAGCTCCGGTCTCCTGTCCCAGTGTTGCAATGGTGGGGGTGCAGTGGGCGGCTGCATCCCAGACTATGTCCACAGGTTCCTGCTGCATCTCGAGTGGCAGGATGCTGGGGGCACCACCACCTTCTGCCCCCACATCCCTCCTGGCCCAGGGCAGTGGTCTGGTGCTGAGCCCCCAGGGTTTTGCTGTCCCTCGGCACGGGTGCAGGAGCAATGCTGGCTTGGCTGTGGCCCCAGCAGGAGCGGGCAGGTGGCCGGGGGCACAGAGGCCTCCCTGCCCAGGATGGCGGCTGTCCCTCCCCCAGCACTGCTCTCTGCGCCAGGGGAGATGGGGCTCCCAGAGGGAGGCTCCAGTCTCATCCAGCGATGCCTCTCGGAAGGATTAAGGAGAATTATTCCCATGCACGGAGGCACGAGCTGTAGGCCAGGCCCTGCCATCGGCCCGGGCACAGCCACAGCAACAGCGCAGGGCCAATCGGCGCCGTGACCGGGATGATGGTGGGGACCTCCTCCCTCAGCTCCTCGGCAGCCCCCGGCACGGCCGCCTGTACCAGCAGGGCTGGGGGCCCGCCACGGCACAAAACCCCTGCTAGGCAAGGGCACCAAGAGAGACGTCACCTGGGAGAAGAATGTGCAGGTGCCCTGAGCATCCCCAACCTGTCCCGAACACCCCCAAACCTGCCCTGGGCATCCCCAGCCTCCTCTGGACAGCCCTGCAGGGATGAAAGCACCTCCAACCTGCTATGAGCATCCCCAGTCTATCCCAGACACCCCCAATCTGCCTTAAGTACCCCCACTCCACCCTGGGCATCCCACTCTGCCCTTGCCCATCCACCTCCAGCTCCCTCAGAGCCCCCAACTCTGGCCCCCCATTCCTGTGGGCAGCGGCAGTCCTGCACTGGCTGCTGACACCGGACAGGATGCTGGGGGAGACACCTGGACCGCCCCAATTTCTCCATGTCTCAGGTTTTCTTTTGTGTCACACAAAACACACGCAGCAGCAGCTGCACGTCAGGTTTCCACCCGATGCTGCTGCATTTACGAACCCTGGGTTTGCTACAGGCAAAAGATATTGCAAACAAAGAGGAAGATGTCTCTAGGAACCTGCCAGGTGGGATAAGAAAATGAAATGGGAATCTATTATCAGTGGCCAGCACCTACTAAAAGAACAATTTAGTTTATACAAGGATGGAGGTACGTAAATAATGAGGTTTTTAAACCCATGAGCTACAGATATTTTCTTATTTCTGTATTTTTACGTGTTATGCTCTCCCAGAAGCTCTGCACACAAAGTGGTGGGTTAATCTCAGTATTGAGAGCAGAGAAACGGCCACAAATTCAAATTGGTGACTCCTTGGGTCGGAGTGGGAATGGCCTCAGCCAGCGTGAAAATGCAGATGAGCTCAGGAGGGAGCTGCAATCTCCTTGTCGGGATGGATGGGACAGGGATAGGGATGGGGATGGGGCTACTCCCTGGGCAGCTTCACTGGGTATCTCCAGCTCACAGTCATTCCTGAGAAGAGCTGGGGCACCCCACAGCAAAGTGGGACCTGGGGGAGAGGGAGCAGGAACGCTCCCACATTGGGTGCTAGGGCCAGATTTAGGTTCCTGTGCTGCTTTGGCAGCTGTGTCAGGACTCTGAGCAGTGGTGGGGCTGTGTTGACCACACTCCCATTTCGGAAAAACCCACCAAGCTCTGGAGCTTGGAGAGGTTTTCCACATCTCCCAGCAGTGCCCAAAGCACATGTCAGGAGCAGGGCTCCAGCAGCAGCAGGCGAGCAAGGCCAGGCTGCGCAGCCATGAATATATTCATTATCAACCAGCACGAGCCTGGTGAGCTCCCTGCTCGCGGCTGGAGCTTGGCTGCACGAGGAGCCCCTCTAATGAGGATAATTGGGAGCCCCCCTGCTCCACCCCCGTGCCCTAATTGAAGCAGATGGAACTGCAAAAACAATGTCACTTCTAACCGGTTTGATCTTTCGGTTGGAAAACGGGACTATCTCGTTCTCCTGTTTAATCCCCTCGAGCTGGGGCTCCAGTGGGCTGGATGGAGGTGGAGCAGACCCTGGCACCGTGCGGGAGAGACTGGTGAGGCTGGAGAGCCCAACAGAGGCAGCTGGCCCTGAGGTCCATGGAGTGCTGCCCTCTTCATCCCCTCTGCAGAGGCCAGGCCATGACAAGACACATGGTGAGGCTGGCGAGGTGGCTGGGGGGGACCAGCCTTGTGCCTCTGCTGCAGCCCCGGCGTCTCCCCGGCATCAGCCCAGGAGAGCAAGAAGCAAAATGGCTTCTTGGGCCATGCTGCTGGGGGAGGAGGGGATCAGTCACTTATTAAATGAATTAATCAGGGCTCAGCGTTTTCATTTTGAAGAGGCTGCTGGATTATCCTTGATTTCTGTGGCACTGGATTTGAGGAGATCAGGAGGGGAAGGGGCGATTTCCAACACCTGCTCCCCGGGAGATTTTACGGCGGGGAAGTGGTTGGGTTTAACGTCTCCGCCGGCGCAGGCCACCGCACCACTCTCCAGAGCAGAGTTAAAGATGAATGGGGCAAATTGTTCCTCCTCCTGTCACATCTCCAGAGCGGAGACAAAACCTCTTTTGACTCAGGAAACAATGAGCTTATGTAAGAGCCAGCGGCCCACGGAAACCTCGCCGCAGCCCCGCACCACGCAGTGGGCCAGGGTCCACCCGGCTCTGCCCACATCCCACTGCCATGGGACCCCTGGCTGGCCTCGGGGCAGCCCTCCCTCGGCTGCTGCCCACCTGCCTGGGCAGTTGTGGGTGTCACAGCCACTCCGGGTCCCACCAGTGACCCCTGGTGCCCCATGGACCGTCATGGATCCACCAGCCATGGCCCTGCCTGCTTTGCCTCCGTGGGCGACGGCAGTGGTTCTGCCACACCTGAGTCTCCCTGTGGCTCCTGGGTGGGTCTGTCCCATTTCCAGCCCTGCCACAGCACCGGAAAAGGATGGAGCTGCACACCCAGCCTGGGAGTGGCCGCCAGGAGGGCACAGAGCATCCCACCGCCGCCTGCCTGGAACAACAGCCAGGAAGATGAAAAGTGCCATAAATTATTCACTCACAAAAGAGACGAGAAGGGGGAAGAAGGGGAGGAGGAAAGCCTGCGAGGAAGGGATACTTAATACAAATTAGAGAGACCGAGTGGGAATGGGGGCCCCGTGGGGGGGCCACTGCTGGGTGTTAGTGCCACACTCATTATGGGCAAGGGAGCAGCACCGCAGAGCTCCCGCACCCACAATTGAGTGGTGAGTGGCAGGAGCGGCCCTGGCCCCACACTGCTCACACAGTCAGAGCACGGAGCCCATTTTCTCCAGGTCCTGCCCAGCGTTTGCCTCCAAGATGCATAAGAAAGAAAAAAGCAACGTGGCTGAGGGCTGCAGTGCACTGGGGCTGGCCAGGTTCCAGTTAAGACGCTCTATTTCCTGTCTTCCTTCGCTAACGCAAACCTCGTTATGTCCCAGACAAAGTGTCCACCCTCCACACTCCCTCCCTGGGTCCCTGCCTCGACCAGAGCCCTTGACGAGCCAGACATCTGGCACGGCCGGACACAATGCGCGTCTGCAGGGAGAGCTTGGCCGGACAAGGCAGCGCTGTGCGGCCGCCTCCCTGTCCCCTGCCATGAAAGGTGCCCCCCAGTGCCGTCTCCCCCCGGCTCCACTGCCCAGCAGCTCCCTCCGGCACCGGGATCTCACCGCGCCGGCCCCGTGCTGGACATTTTCCCAAGCACCAAAGCCCGTCAGCTCCCGCTGCACAGAGCAGCCTTGTCACAAACACTCTCCGTCCCTCGGTTTTCCCTTCTCCTCCCAACCGCTGTCCCTTCCCTCCCACTGCCGCTCCTCCAGCCACCTTGCAGCTCAAAGAATGCTTGAGCCAGGAGCTGGCCCTTGCTCACACTGAGGAAGGAGGTGGCACAGACCAAGCCTCTCCTTGTGCCACTGCCGCTGGCAGCCACCCGGATCCTGCCTCAGGGAGGGGACATGCCGTGGCCCCATGCTGCCTGGGCACTGCCTCTCCCCACGCCAAACAAACGGGTTTGGTGGGTTTGGGCCGGATTCATGCCGAGCTGGTGCCTGCAGCACAGACCTACCACCAGAGAGACCCTGCTGTGCATCCCCAGTCCTTTGGGGACTGCCCCTGAGCACTGTGGGGCTCACCCCGCTGTCCCCACTCACCCCTTTGGTTGGGGGTACTCAATTTGGGGAGGAAGGGAAGGCACAGGTGGTGCGGGCTGTCCATAGCCTGGTGCTCCTCTCTGCTCCAGATCAAGGAAGAGACCCCCAAAACTCTGCTCCGTGCACCAGCAGGACGAACTGACTGACTCGGCAGTGCCTGCACTGCCCATGAGAGAGCGGGAGCCGAGCTCAGTGCACCAGGCTGGGAAAGCCACCACAGCCTCTCTGCGTCCCTGCTGCACTCCCCAGCCTGGCAGCAGGGAAGGACAACCTTCAAAGGACACCGCAAGGAGGGTGTTTATCACAGGCCAGGGCCTTTGCTCGGGAGGAGCAGATGTGCCCCTGGAAGAGGTGACAGGAATGGAGTCAGCAGCCCAGACCGCTCAGGCGAGGCAGGGACACGTTTGTTGACTCCTGCTGTGGAGCCAGCATGGTGTGGGGACACCCTGGAAAAAGAGGAAATATATCCCTAATGAAAATAAGGTTGCATCCAGCTGTAGTGAGGCCTGGCTGCTGGTCCTAGTCTTGTTGAGAGGTCGGGCTTTAGGGGGCCAAAATTCAACACTGGTGTAAAAAGCCCTGAAAACAGTAAGGATTTTGCAGCCTGGGCTAAGCAAGTGTCTTGGGGCTTGCAGGCCACCTCCTGCACTAGCCAGCCATCAGACAGCTGCCCAGGGTCTGCTGGGCTTCCCCTGTGGCTTACAAAGGGTGTTTGTGTTCACCTGGAGCAGGGCTGGGCTGGCTGAGGAAAGCCCTGAGAGCTGTGTGACACCCAACACTGCAGCAGTGACCCTGTGAGGGCACAGCGAGATGGGCACCATTGCCCCACGGTCGGGTGCCAGCTGTCAGAGGTGCAGCTGTGGAGTGGGACATCACCTGGGGACGGAGCCTGGCTTTTGGTCAGCACTTGGCAAGAGGCTGCTCCTCCCCAGAAAGCTCTGCTAGGCTGGTGGTTCAGGGGAGCTGGTGATGAGCAGCACACCGTGGGCATCTCATCAAGTGCCAGCAGTGTGACCCAGAGCTGTGGGACACATGCCATACCAGCAGAGAGACTGCTGTGCTGGGGACAGCTCTGTGCCGTCCCTGACATCCCAGGGCAAAGCGTCCAGAGGAGTGACATGCCTTACAAGCCCCTGGGACAGAATCCTGAAATAATGCTTGCCCGCATGTCCTTGAGGTCCCTCCTTGTAGCACTCCTGAGGAATGTCCCCAACACCCAGAAGCCTCCCCAGCCAGCTGCCTCAAGGGATGCCCCCAAGAAGCGTGTGCCTTCACAGTTAAGTAGGTTAAGAAAGTCCTTTCTCCAAGGTCTGGATTAGCCACTGCTGCTCTGGGCAGAACGGACTCAGCAGGGACACTGCCAGTCAAGCGAGGACGGCACGTGGGGATCTCAGCGGAAGGGGGTCAGTCCAACATGGTGCCATGAAGCAACCCCATGTCCCCCATACAGGGTAAGCACACCCCTGAGTTTTCCCTGCTCCTCAAAAGAGGCTGGGGAGCAGCAAGCCCTGCCCATGGGCTGAGTGCTGGTCCTGGGCAGTGGAGCAGGATGTACAGCCAGGGACAAGGCAAGGCTGATCCTGTCAGTGGGCAAGTCAGAGGCTCTTCTATGAGTTCAAGCACTTTGCTATGTCACACACTGAGCTTTGGAGTCTGACTCCTGCTTTACTTTCAAGGGCACTGCACTCACCAGCAAGTCACAGCAGGCCTGTGGTGGAATACCCCAGCAGCCCTGTGGTGGGATAACCCACTCAACCCCACACACCAGACCAAAACAAGAGGTTTGTAGGGCAGTGCTCGCCCGTGGAAACGGACAGGCTCTGAAGATGAACAGAGGCCAGCTCGAACTGCCACAGCAACACAGCGCCAGGGCCTGGGACCTGCACTCAGCTGGGACTGGGCATGGGATGCCTTCTCCCTCCTCCAGGAATGGAGATGGGCACAGACAGCGGGACGGTGCAGCACTCAGCGTCCCTTTGCTCCCGATGTGTGCTGCTCCCACAGATGTGTCCCTCCAGGATGTCCGGCACAATAGCTCCGCTTCAGCAGCAGAGTTTGTGTTGATCTTGCTGTCGCTTTGGGCAGCCGGCGGCTTCCTGCGGGCACGTACGCTGTGAGCAACATCCGACTGGGAAGGGATGTTGCCGGCAGCTTCACGTTTTCCGTGCTGGGGCCCGCAGGATGAGTAACAAAGGAAAATGGAAGGAGCGAGTGTGTGTGTCCAGTGTGGCTGCTCAGGGCTGGCCGGTGTGTCCTACGTCCCACCGCGTGCCCACTGACCCAGCAGCAACCCCGGCTCTCCCGACAGTGCCTGCTCTGTCCATGACCCACTGAAGTCTTCAGGTGTATTTTGCTCTCCCTGCAGGTCCAGGGCTGACACTGGTTGTAGCACAGTTGTACCGGGCCAAGGCTTCTGGGCACCCAGGACAAAGAAGGTGTTGGCTTTCGTCCCAGCTGCTTTTTAGGCCTCTGAAGATTTAGCAGATACCTGTTTATCAAAGCATGGGATGACAATTCCCTGCTCTCCCGCCTCTCTAGATTTCAAACCACTCTGCTCTATGCCACAAGAGAACACTTGCCACTCCCAGGCCTTGAAAAGACCCGGAGCTGGTGCTTTGGTCCTTTAAACAAGACATTTTTAACAAGCGTGTCAGACGATACTGCTCTCCTACTAGGCAACTCTTCATTAAAACTTTATACTTTAGCAAGCCTTTCACTGAAGGCACACTCCAAGCATCACACCCGTCAAACAGCAGCAGGCAGGACCAATTTAGTAACTCAAAAGGTTTTCCTGAAGGTGGAGAGTATCCAGTCCTGAACAAGTTCCCAACTGAAGGACGTGGTGTGCAACCAGATCCCTCTGCAGTGCCAGGATACCCGGAGCGGAGCCCAGCCCGGCTGCAGGGGATGTGTGGGGCTCACTGCAGCACTGGCTGGAGCTCTGCAGGACTCCTGCAGGGCACAAGGGACAACTGAGCACAGGAGATGTGGACAAACTTCCAGCTTGGGAGTACTTGGGCTGCCCCAGTGCAGGAACACTGCACCAGCAGCTTGGCCAGATGGGCTCCAAGGCGGCCCCACACCTCATGTGGGCTGGTTACTCATATTTTTTGCACAGCCTTACCAAGCTCATGTGAACCCGGAAAACACATTTGTTTCCAAAAAAAAAAAGAGCTTTCATAGGTCCAGAGAAGAGGAAACTGAAGAGTGGTCGACACTTTGATTGTGCACATTCCCTTCCCCACAGCAGTAATCTGCCTTTCCTCTTACAACGTGCTCCTCTGCTCCATGCTCCTTCTCTGCTCCGTGTTCCTCTCCTTTAACCACTCACTGCCCTCCTGGGCTGCTCCATTGTCCTTCTTCCCTTCCTGCTCTCATGTGTGCTCCATTCCTAGGTGGGAGCATTGCTTTGGCAGAGGGACTGACATGAGGCAGCGTTAGTCTGTATTGAGAGCTCTGATACAGATCATGGACATTCACCACAAGCACAAAACCTCAGTCCATAAAACGCTTCTGAAGTGTGACAGCCTGGTGAAAATCTCAAATCCTGGCTTTTTCTGTATGGGTCTCATTTGTCACCCTGGGCTTGGCTTGCTTATTTTTTTGACACCATCACTTCTGATCCACCAAAGTCTACCCAGTTCAGCTGATGCCGATGCCAGGGACACTTGTATTCCTATGGGACTACTTCTGCTTTATTTCTCATCATTGAACCTCACAAAGGAAATTAAAGGATCCAAGAAGAACCCCAAAGAGGACACCTGCTTCTGAAGGAAAACCACAGGGCATGAAAAATTGGAAGCAATTCCTAAGAGGGTGCAGAGAGAGAGAGGATTTAGATTTAGTGAGAACATCTTGATTTGCCTAAATACGTGAGTTCCTTATTAAATTACTGTCCTGTTGAATAATAGTGTTCAGCGAAGGGATCAAAACTGTGTCATTCTAGATTGTAAATGAGACTTGGGAATTCAGTGGTGAGGGATAAGTCACAAGCCTGAAATGTCCCAATGGGAGAATGGCAAAGTTCAGGGGGTACAAAGAGACCCAGTCAGGCTGCAGGGATGAGAGGCTGTGCTTGTTGGGGTGGAGGCTGCAGCCTAGTCCCAAAGAGCCAAAAGCTTCCATGGGAGCAACTGTGTCACTACCAAAACACTCTTCCTCCTGCTGAGACACAGCCCCCCTGGGGCCCTGGGCAAGCAGAAGTGCCCGTGCCGTGCCCATCCCACCACTGGGACGCGGTGCCGCGCAGGCAGGTTTCACATCCTCACCAAGGCTGCCTGGCTCTGGGGCTGGAGCTGGCTAGGGAAAACCAGCAGTTTCCCAAAATTGCAGATTTGCAATGGAAACTGAAGCGCCACAGGTCACTGGACTGAAGAGAGCAGTGTCTCTGCTGTCCCTGGGAATGAAGAGAGCAGTGTCCCTGTTGCCCTTGCTGTCTCTACCATCCCTGCCACTGGCCACACCACCAGCTAAAAGCCACCCCAGGGAGACCTGCCAGCACAAAAGCCTTTTCTTTCCTTGGGGGTGGTTTTCCAGTCCCCTTTCTTAAAGCAGGACCAACCCAGCCTGAGTTGTTCCTCAGACTCCTCTGCTCCTTCCTGCACTGCCAGCAGCAGCCAGGCTGGCACAATGAGGGATTCAACCTCCTGAGCAGAAGCCGGTAACAGTCCAACCACCGAATCCTCCCAAGCATCACAGCGATGAACTCCGACCTGAACTCATACTTTTACCACTTATTTACTCGCTCTTTTATTTTAAACTTGCATGTTTCACAGACGCAACACACCACCTCTCTTCACAAAACTCTTCCTCCCACCCAGCCCATGTGTGCCTGCTTTCAGCCCTTCCAACCGCCTGCCCCAAGGGAGGAGACACCCACGTTCACCCCGCACAACATCGCTGTGGCTGCTGCAGATTATTCACAATTTCTTGCCCGGGGGATGCAAGACCTGTCAAAGGTGCAGCTTTCCAAGCACAGAAAGCTGTGACTGTGCCACAAAGCCTTGGCATCCTCCCTGTGTTCAGAACTAACAGCGCTCTCCTCGTCACCTGGGAAGAGGACTTGGGGAACTAAGTCCCCCTCTTAGAAGGGGATTTAGTGACCTTTTTCTGGAGGAGCTGGGAGACAGCTCCAGGCACAAGGACCATCAGCTCTGAGCAGGACAGGGCCCCGGCTGAGCAGGAACCCAGAGGCTAAATGGGAAGGACTGGAAGCTGGCGCTGAGCTGATATGAAATCCATCCCACAGGTGGGACACCTGATCAGAAAGGACTGGTTAATGTTTAATAAGTCACAAAAACATCCTGTGGCAGAGGCGTGGGGCTCTTCCCGCCCGCCGGGGCACTCACCGTCCTCGTGGCCATGCAGGTTCTGCGGGCTGCGCATGCTCTCGTCCTGGCTGGGGCTCAGGCTGGAGTTCAGGTGCTGGTCAGCTGAGATCCATGTGGAGTCGTTCATATCAAAGTCCTCGCTGCTCACCGACGTCTCATCCTGGAGGCAAGCAGGAAAGGGTTAACTCACAGAGCTATTTCCTTTCCTCCTTTCTCTGGCTTTAACATCTCACCACCACACTCCTTCCTAAAAACAATTGCGTGGGCAGCTCCTGTCCCCCGCCCTGAGAAGCCTTGCTGGCCCCTTGGGCTTCCCAAGGCCACGGCGAGCAGCCCTTCCCTGTGCAGGGCGAGGTGGCTGCCCCAGCGGGGACCAGGGCTCTGCTTCCTGCCTGAAGACTTGCCTGAGCAATGGCACTGTCTCTAATTGAGGACAATTAGAAAGAGCTCACATCCTGTAGGAGCGGATGGCTGAGCCCTGGAGTTTACCCTTTAATCTCCATCCACCCCAGAGTGCTCCTGGCGAGGCAGCAGCATGGGGGAGCTGAGGACAGGCGAGAAATGGCTCCATAAAACAACTTGGACTTTTCTGAGATCAAATCATCTGCTACACGAGGAATCACCACAGGACTGGCAGCAACAGGAGCAGCTTCTGGGGCATATCTGGACACAGGTAAGAATCCCCAAAGATCTGCGCTGCCTGATGCTACAGAGGAGGCTCCTCCAGACCTCTCCAGATGGATATTGCCTCTGTACCCTGATCAAAAATGACATTACACACCTTGGAAAGGGGCTGGGGGAGTGAGGTCCCCAATGAGGCAAGGACACCCCAGCTCAGGCCAGGGACCCCAGCCAGATGCCTGCTCCCCGACGATGGCATAGATGACATTCCTCTCTCCCACTTCTGCAGCTGAAAGGACATTTTCTCTCTCCCTCTCTCCCTTCTCACTAACCTTTACAGTACTTCAAGACACAGCCCTTGGATTGCTTCCAGCGCCGGAAAGGTCAGCCACAGGATTTCAAAACCATCATCATAAAGGCAGCACTGAGATCCTGAATGAGAGGAGGGGCTGCAGGACCTCCCCAGGCTGAACTCTCCCAACGCAAAGCTTGGGAGGAAGCAGATACGTGCTCCCGTATGGACACGGTCCTGCTGGTGATCCCTTTATCTGCCTTCCTCTCCCCGCTCCCCTCCCAAAGCCAGGGGCACCGACAGCCCTGGGGTGCAGGGGAACACCAAAAATGTTTCCAGAACCGCTTTCAACTCTGCTTTCCTTTGATTGAAACATTTCAAAGGCTTGTAAACCTCTCTGCTCTTATTTTTTTTCCCTCCCCCTGGTCCTGAGATAAAATACAATCCCCGCTCCCTTTCCGTGTAAGTAGTAATTGGCAGCACCCCTCCAACCTACGCCTGCGCCTCATAAAAACGGCCCTGTCTGGCTGCTGCTGGCTGATAGTTTTTATTGTGAACAAACAAATGTCTTTAAAGACAGGTTTGTGCTTTTCCTCCCAGCTCTTCGTCCCTGCAGACACATCTGCTGGCTCAGGGCTCGTGCCGCCCCCAGCCCGCTCCCTCCATGTGCCTCCCGGGGAGTTTCCTGGAATTTATGGCTTGTGAAACCCTGCACGCACCAAGGGACGGACTGATGGACAGACGGACAGGGCTCAGCAGCCCCATGCATGCCCCCCACGGGGATACCCTGACCCCAGACTCGCCAGGTGTCCTCGTGCAGCCCCCCTGTGCCCAGGTGGAGCTGAGCAGGAGGGCAGAAGGTAGGAACAGGCACGGCGTCCCTGGCTCAGCACAGCTCCACTGCAACACCAGCCACAAAGCAATCCTGCCTCTCCAGAAACTCCATCTTGTACGTACAGGAACAGAACTGCAAAGGTCTCCCTGTTGCAAACTATAAATAGTCTCTTTATTGTAAGCATTTGCAGGGAGGCAGCCACCCTAATATCTGGCCTTCTTCACAAGGCTTACTCAAGATTACTGTCAGGCTTAAGAGACAAATGCAAATGCCAAGGTCCTTGCTGCCCACAGTCTCTCACCTGTCCGGTGAGGAGGAGGAGTCCTGAGAGCGACCCACGATGTTTTCAGGTTGTTCAGGCTCAGCTGCAGAGGACCTCCAGCCTCAGCACCCAAACCACAACCCGGGAGGCATCGCGTTCTCCGTGCGCTCACGCATGGGGGAGAATCAGCGACACGAAGGAAGGATGCCTCGCATGCACATGCGATGTAAAGTGCTTTATAAATGTGTACAATTCTCTCGAGGCGCAATAACATTCGCCTATTATTAGAAATACTCTGGCTATCAAACCAGAAACTGATAAGCTATAAATGACTCAAGTTAAACAAGGCTGTCACACGTTCACCAGTCCAGGATTCAGCCACCAGCAGAAAGTCACCCCCTGCTTTCCAGCCAGAGCTTTCTGCTTTCCAGCACTAATACCCTTGGCCAAAATGCCAACAGGACGAACTTCCTGGCATCTCACGGCTCCCAGTGCACAGCCCACCCCATGGGAATGCAAAGCCAAAGATGCAGGTGGCAGCAGGAGAACCTTTCCTGGCAGTGGGAAGAGGGGAGCGAGCATCCACTGCCTACTGGGTCTGGGCAGCCACCCGGCTCTGCCCACACCACAGTGCCCCAGGAACTCCTTACATCTTTGTGCCTCTTTACTAAAGAAAGAGAAAAGCCCCAGCCTCAAGTGTGGCTCTGTCCATCTCCATCACTCCAGCTCTGGCATCCTGCACGAGCCCTTGGCTGTATTCCTCACTGCTTGTTGGGACACCGGAGGCCACCAGCAAACTCCCGCCTCTCAGGACACCCCTCGGAGACCAAAGGCTGAGCATTGTGACCTCCAAGTGCTGCCCGTGAACTGCTGGCACTGCCTCCTCATACCAGGGACAATCCCAGGGTCAGGAGGCCCCAGCAGCAGCGTCCAGAGCACCAGCTGCCCAGCTACAGCCCAGGAGCAGAGGGACAGCAGCACGGCACAAATCCAGCCTCAAAGCACGGGACACCAGAGCAGGATCAAAATTTCTGGCTGGGTGGGAACTCTGAATCTTCCTGGACGCCAGTAACCTGGCTGAAGGCAGAGCCTTGCAGTGGGCTCCCCGTCCAGCCAAACAAGGAAGCATTTCTCAACAGCAGCAACAGCCACGACTCGGAGCAATACGGTAAATCTAATCTACCCTTCCACCCTCTTTTGGCTTGCAAGTCAGGCAGCTCATTCTTTTTCCTCTCTGGGTTCTCAGGAGAATTCTCTCTGCTAATTTCTTCTTTCCTGTAAACAAACTTCAAATGAAACTTTCATTAGAAAACAGAATGCAATCCATTACCAGTGCCTGTCTCAGGACCTGCTGCCTTTTCCCCAGTTCCACACCACTTGTGGCACAGATGGAAGTGCCAGTGGCACCCCAAGCAGCCAGCCCAGAGCCAAACCCTGAACTCCAGCACTGCTGCTGCCGCCCTCCTCCTTCCTGCCTTTCCCAGCTCTCCGGAGAGATCTCCTCACCCCGCAGTAAAGTCCCATCGCTTTGTTTCCAATGTTCAAGGGACTGAGCGATCAAGGGTCAGGCAGCAGAGCTCCTCTCTGCAAGGGGAAGTCGGATCCTGCTGCTGCACTCACAGGGCACACCCAAACAAGGGAGCAGGGCTCCCGGCACCGCTCAGGGTTTGGAAAACAAAATCCTTGCTTCTCTCCTTATCTACAGTCCAACATTCACAGCTGCTCTACAGACATTCATAGCCAGTATTTTCTACCCAGCAGAGGCAGACACTCACATGTGCAGGGCTTACACTCCACATTTCTGTCCCACTTTCCATTCACGATCTTCAAGCACTGTGCCTGCAAGCATCCGCTGAGCTTCCCAACTTCGCTCCGAGTTAGAAAACTACTCCTCCTACTATAGAGCTGGAAATCCCGGGTACTGACAGCCACCCTGGCTGGTCCAAGAACACAGCGAGTCGCTGGCAGATCCAGGAACCCAATCAAGCCCTCCGGACTGCAAGGCTGTAATTGCTAGACAATGTCTCTTCACCAAAGCTCTTCCTGGAGAACAACCTCCCACAGCACGGGCTGGAGCAGGGCAGGGGGGGGAGCTACTCTTATAACCTCGTAAATATATGCAAGACTATCGGTAACCTGCTTATTTTACAGCCAGGCTCAGTTTCTCGGGGACTGCCTTGCAATCTCTCTCCAGTCATTTACATGCTGTGCCTCACGTTTAATATTCCAAGCCCCGAGTCTCAGGACGGTTTATTTTCTCTCTTTAAGTCCTTTTATTTTAAAACATGTCCTTTCACGCCACAGCCTACTATCCCGATGGGATTTCCTTCCGCGGAGCAGGAACCGAGGCTGTGTGCCGTGCAACCTCCCCAGCACACAGCCACGCTCAGCTTCCCACCAGAACCAGCCGTGTTTTTAGAATCAACAAAAGGCAACGCGTGACTGCCAGCCCCCAGAGCCTCTCCACTGCCACGCCGGTGCCGTGCACGACCTGCCCGGCACAGGCAGCCCCCAGACCTGCCAAACCCGGCCAGGGCACAGCACCTCGCACCGTGACCCACGGCAGCGGCACGCAGGGACGAGCTCTCAGGAAGGCAGCCTCATCTCCGTCTCAGCCACTGTTTAAACCCAGCCCTCTGAGCATGCCAAGAAGGTATTGAACCAGATTTGACCCTAACTTAACCAGTTCAGCACAGAGAAAGGCTTACTAATGGAAGATAAAACACTCCGGGTCAAAGATTGGTACTGCAGCCACAAATACTGTGGTGGTCATCGCTTCAAAGACCCGAGAAGCCTCACAGCACACGGGTGTACGCGGGCTGTGGCGGCGGTGAGCTGTGACTGCGCTGCCTACTCGTGTGTACAATTCCCACACCAAAGAGAACATCCCCGGCGCTCTTTGTCAGGTCACTTACGTCCTTATTTACCGCGATTTCTGCTGATTTCTACGGGACCCGGCAAAACCCGAGTAATTTGTTAGTTCCCGAAAACGGGCAAAACAGTTGATTTAAACGGCAAACGGCAAATGGAAGAGGAAGGAAAGCTCATCTCCTTCTCCCCCTCCCCCTTCTCTAAGAGCTCTTCTTCTGGGAACCCCCCGAGCATTCCCACAGCCCCGAGGCGCGGGGAGCTGCCAGGGCGGGGGTTGGCCCCGCAGCCCCTTCCCGGAGCCGCTGCCCCGTTCCTGCTGTTCAGCGGGGAGGTGCTGAACGCGGGGCAGGGGGGACCGGGCTGCACGACTCCCACCACCACCCTGGAGCCCCGCACCTGCCTCCCCCGCACCTGAACTTGCTCGCAGGCGTTTGCTTTTCCATGCGAGGTGGGGACGGTGCCTGATACCGCGCGGTGTGAAAGGGCACTTTGCTCTTCCCCCAACACCGGGAAGCGAGTGTCGGGGGGGGGACGGACCCGGTTTTGGAGGCGGTGGCCAAGAGGAGCAGCCCTGTGGGCTGAGCAGCTGGGGGTCCCCGTGTCCCCACCCTCCCCGACGGCCACGGGACCCCGCTTGGACATGGTTCCCACGCGTGTGTCCCCGCAGCAGCGAGGTGCGAGGTGCCGGGAGAGAGTCCCCGTCCCCGTCTTACCCCCGCCCGCAGGTAAATAGATACACTCGCGATGGAGCCCTGCCCGCGCGTGTGCGGGGCTCAGCGTGCGGCGAGGATTGACACGTAAGTAGGGCTTTACCTCCAGGGAGGCGGCTATTTCCAGCACAATCCCCGCCCGGGGCCGGGGCTGGTGGTGATGGCGGCGCGGGGCCGGTGCCCGGGGATGGCTGGGGCCGGTGCCCGGGGATGGCCGGGGACGGAGCGCTCCCGCCGCCGCCTCCTCCCACTTTCTTCGGCGCTTTTGTGCTCTTCCGGGCGCGGGGGAGC
>VZTH01013406.1:973-91574 GCA_013397815.1 Aleadryas rufinucha
TTTTTTTTTTTTGTTTTTTTTTTTTGTTTAGGATGCATATTTGAAAAAGAGGCTGTGTGATTGTTTTACTTGCTTCCATTTAATGATCAGGTTTTATCTATTTAAAAAAAAAATCTATTCTAAGGCAATGTTCTTCCCTATTTTACCTTAAGCTCCAGATTTGGTGTCTGCCAGTCTTGGATCATTTCAGCAAATTGGAAGAATTTGTAATATCTTTAATTTTGAATTCTAAGGTTTTAGACATAAGATATTTGTGCTCAAACACTAAGTGCCCCAATTCTCCCAAGGATCAGAATCTGTACGTGTTTCAAGTTCTATCCAGACATTGAATTCAGTAATAAGTCTTTTTGCAGTTTGGATCAAGATGATCTAAATAAATCATATGGAGAAAGGGAGAAGAGTTGGCTTTAAATACCTGGTTCTGCATCAGCTTTTCAGATTCATTAATGATTGTGGACAGAGTTCAAGTGACAGTTCAGAGATGTAAATCCTTCACAGAGAGATGTCACATGTTCTAACTATACCTCAGTTTTGTTTGAGAAAATAACTTCTGAGCTTGCCTTTGGTCTACCTGCTAGGACTGCTGTTGAGAGCAACTGTGGTGGTGGATTTATGAGGGCCTCTGGACTAGGGCCAGTATGGAGACCATCACATTGATTTTATGTAAGCCATCAAAACCATCATTGCGTAAGGGGTTGATGTTCCAGTCAAAGTTAAGAGTTAGGCTTCCAGGTCACCTCAGCATTGTCAGTGGAGCTCATTGTGGTAGAAAACATGTTTCCTTTATGACTGAGAAGCTGAACGCAGTTATAGTCTCCCTAAGAGTTTGCTCAGAGTACCTGCAGTTTTCACTGTAGTTAATAGGAAATAGGGTATTCACTTAAATAAATGAAAAAAACCCAACCTGTGCATGGCTAGAGAATGAAGAGGTTACAATGAGGAAGTGACTTGCTGGAGTGTGTCAACGTGGGAAATGCTTCGCTAGTTTTCCTACACTGGAAACATATCTATTATATGCTAGATTTATTTAGGTTCTTTTGTTTATGTTGGAATTAAAGAGTCTTGCTGAGAACAAATTTCTTGTTGATTATAGAAAGTATTTTTGTTTCCCTACTCCTCTATGATTGCTTATCCTCCACTTATCATCAGTGTAGTGAGAAGTAGCTTGGTTTGTATGTTCTGTCAAGAGTCTGTAACGCTGAGGTGCAAAGCAGAAGATTTGATATGTTTGTTACTTCATTAGATAGAAGTAGCTGAGTAGTCATTCCCATGTGAGTTCATTCACCTCTTCTTTTTGGCTTTATACTGTGTAAATACAGTATATTGTTTTACATCTGCACTCATCACAAAACAAATCTGAGTGGAAAGGTCTGGTTGTATTAATATTATTCTTTTGTATCTCCTGAATCGTCCAGTAATAAACTATAGTAGTGTAGTCTGTTGAGACTTCAGTGATACAGAGCAATAACAATTTTGGGCCAATTGCAGTGAGGTATGTAAACATATGTGAGGTGGATAAACTTCAGGCACCCAGTAGTTGCAGCAATGTTGGAAGGAGGAGGCATGCACAGGAAATTATGAATAAATGCTTATACTTTTTCTTCAGACATTTCATTATAACATTTAGAGTGTCATTGCAATACCAGAGTTTTTGTTCTTTTTAGCATTTCTTAGAAGAAACAAGTGATGGAAGAATCTACTTAAGACACTAAAATGCCTTTTAAAACTATATCTGTAGATGGACTTTTTTTTTTTTTAATAAGCTACAATATAAAGTTTCTGCTATGAGCAATTGATACTTTACTGGTGAAATTAGCAATTGGGTTTTTTCTGCTTCTGGATGTTCTTGCTGGTGATCATACCATCTTCCTATGGCAAAATCTTTGTTTGCCAGTGAAAGAGAAGCTGTACTTGCAAGGATAGAGGAAAATCTTTCTTTCTTAGCAAAATGCACTTTCTGGAGGGGACAGAAAGCAACAGATGGTGAATATTTGCTCTATCTAAAATGAATAATTCCATATCATCCAACTGTGTAACTGAATAATCAATATTACCTTGAGTACTTATGGTAAAGATGCTTTAAAAAAAATTGTGACTTTATCAATATGTACCTTATCTATTTCATTCTTTACAGCAAATGACCAAATGTGTATATTTACTGTGATCTACATAAACAATGAAAATTTCCTTTGTTGCCCTATAAGCACAGTTAGCCTCGAGAAAAGGAGACTGAGGGAAAACTTTATCACTCTTGACAAGTACCTGAAAGGGAGTTGTAGTGAGGTAAGAATCAGTCTTTTTTCCCCAGCTAAAGAGTAACAGGACAAGAGGAAATGACCCCAGGCTGTGCTAAGGGAGGTGTAGATTGGATATTAGGAAAAATTCGTTCACTGGGTGGGTGTTCAGGTATTGGAACAGGCTGCCCAGGGAAGTGGTGGAATTGCCATCCCTGGAGCTGTTCAAAAAACATGCAGATGTGGTGCTTGGCGACATGGTTTAGTGGTGAACATGGCAGTGCTGGGTTACTGGTTGAACTTGCTGACCTTGGAGGTCTTTTCCAACATTAACAATTCTATTCTATGAGTAGCTAACTAGAGGAAAATGACATAAACTTTTCTAAGATTGTCACTGGTCCATGATTTTATGCTGGGGAATAAAGAAATAGTTGTTTGGTTTTTTTTCGTAATTTGCTGAATGTTTTCATGCAAAGTTTCATTTACTGTATAATCTGTATACTCACTGTATACTCACTTGAATGTTCAAGAGAGCAGTAGTAAAGAGACCAGTAAAGCTGTGGGTAGAAGCATTTAATAGTAAAGAGTTGCTAAAAGGCGGCTAGTTTAATTTGTCACTTTGTTACTTGGTATATGGCTTCGTTCTTATGGTTGTGTTTTACACTGACTGACTGGCCCATGAAGCAAACCAGGCCATAAAGAACTTTAGGATGCATGTACATATACGTATGTATATATATACATCTATGTATATACATATATAAAATGTACATATATATTTTTTGGAAAGAAACTTTATTTTGGAATAGAAATTGGAAATGTAATCGATCTGCTACACTTGGTACTTCAGGGGATATCCATGGAAGTAGAGTTTATTTTTCTGTGGCAGAGATTGTTTCTCTGGCGCAGTTTCGTGTTCTGACAAATTTGACGTTGATGGGAATAGAAGCAGATGTTGGCACTCCTGTAAGCCTTCCCCATGGCCTCAGCTGGGGTGGCTAGTTAGATCTTGAAGCAGCTGGGGGAGGAAAAAACAAAGCTAGTTTATTATGTAGACTGTAGTATGGTTTACAGAGTCTCTCAGTGAATATATATATGTTTCTGCCAGTTAACTCTCAAGAATCAGTTTGATTTCATTACATCCTACTGTACTATCTTCTGCCTGCACTGAAGTGAAAAAATGGTTAATTTTCTTTAAATGTGTGCCCTGTTAAGGGAAGCTGACTCCTTGCTTTTCAATGGGTATAAAGAGAGATTGTTTATAAGGTTTATTGTGCAGCCTTCTGAGTGTCTGTATGACTCCTCAGGATCTGTATTCCCCTGCTGAACCTTCCCTGTCTCTTGGCTCAATACATATTTCTCTGATTGTTGAGCAGACTAATTAGCTGGAGAAGTGATTACAGTAATGGAGACTTCAGGTAACTTGTATAGTCAAATTCAGTGTTACTAACCCTGACTAGCAATAGAGGATTTGTGTCACAGATGAAAACTCCTCAAATGGTTATGCTATATAATAAAGTTAGATATTGGGCTTTCCACAAAAAAGAACAATTTATAAATCATCTTTTGTGGCTGTAGTTTGATACAAAAACAATGTGTCTCTGTGTGTTGCTTTTGTGTGCATGTATATGTATCATGGAATACCTTAAATTGGAAGGGATCCCATAAAGATCATCTAGTCCCACTCACTGAATATGTTATATGTATATCTCAATTACAGTGATGATTAGTAACTTCACAGTGCTTTTCATAATTGCATTTATATTTTATAAAAGGGATTTAAATGAATGGAAGGGAAGGGTTTTAGCTGGCTGCATTTTTTGATAAGGTTATGTGATTTCCTTTCTCTTCAGGAAAAGAAAAACAACATTCTGTGGCTACTTCATCAGAAAAAGTCAAAAGGAAGTGCAAACACAATTACCATAGAAAGTCAATATCTTTTCCATTCACTTCCAGTTTCTGCTGTTTTTAACTTCTTAAGTGTTAACAAAAAATGTGAGCATGGTATTCTATTTTTATTTGACTTTGCTTGTCTATATCAATGGCACCACCTGTGGTCCCCATCAGAGTAAGGGTAACTGCTTAAAAGCTGTTTATTTCTTTGTAATCCCTGCTCCCAAGGTTGAACACTCTGCTTTATGGAGTGGATTAGCAGGAAAGATTTTTTTTTCTGTCTTTACTAGCTGAGCACAGAGTTCATGAAATGTATGACAATGGCAAAAAGCAGAGTTTTTTTCCAAAGAATTTTCAAGTACATATCTTATCTTGTTTGGAAATGGAGGGATTTATCCTGGACAATAGACAAATGTTTCATACTTTTCAATGGATTTCCGCTTACTGCTCTCAGATGCACTTAGATTATATTGTGAAAAACTCTTCTTTAGGAGGAAAGGTGGTTTGTTTAGCTCTTCAGTGTAAAGTTTAGAATACTGAAAGGAGAATCTTAGTTTCATAGCATTTAAGAAACTTTTCTGTTCTTAACACTTCTTATAGACTGCCTTAATCTTCTGAAGACTATAATACGCTTAGAGGTGTTGTACAACTTCATGATCTGTCTGTATTTATAAATAATATCATATTTGCAGTGTTCTGGTTATTCCTTTGCCCTGCCTTATAGCTCAGTCCTAACTCTCCTGACACACATATTTCACGAATTTGTAGTGTGAGCTGCTAATTTAGAAGAGACTGCTTGGAGGGGACCATCCATCAAAACGTCCAGGTTTAAGTTATTCCATGCAGCCTAATGCTATTGAATAGCATGCTGTTTGCAGTGATTTCAAATATTTATGGAGACATATTTTTCAACCCCCTTCAGTAGTAATTTTTGTCACCATGTTATAAACACCAGTCTTTAAAAATATGCATTCCAAGGTTGGTTTGTATTTGTTTGGTGAGGTTTGCATGAAGAGAAGTTTTGTCAATTAGATGAAGTCGAAGTCTGACACTGCCCTGGAAGGGGTCAGCCCAGCTGGNAAGTCCTTGTAACAGTATTACACCACGTGAGGAATTGAAAAGTTCTTTACATTGGAAACCAAAAGGAACTGTATTTTGGCCAAAATAAATCCAAACTGGCTGTAGTTGACCTAAAATACTGGTTGGCATGATTTGCCCATCTGTAGAAGGCTATAACCATGTATCTCTATGTAAAGTATATGTCCCTGTTTGGAAAGGCATTGGATTACCACGAATGAAATATAGACTTGAGCAAAATAATAAATTTTATTTAAGACTCTACCCTTTTATACAAATATCTTGAATAACTTGGTATACATACATACTCATGCATATTCCTTTTCAGAAATTTTATTTAACTGTTTTTGCTTTAGGACTCAGCTACATGCATATCGATTTGGTTTTCTGCTTGGGATTGAGCAGGATTATCTCTGTCTTTGGTGAACGTGTGGACTGGTGTGGGATTGGCTACTCAGGAGGAATGCAAGAATGAAGATAGTGAAGTGGCGTCACCATCCCTGGAGGTGTTCAAGAGGTGACTGAATCTGGGGCTGGGTGATATGTTTTAGTGGTGGAGTCCTGCATCTGGGATGGATTAACCCTGTTCACCTGTACAGGCTGGGGCTAGAAAGCAGCTTTACAGAGGTGCCTCTGGGAGTACTTGTGGACAAGAGCTGGAACATGAGTCAGCATTGCACCCTTGCAGTGCAGAAAAGAATCAGCATCCCGGGACTCTTCTAGAAAGGGTGTTGCCAGTAGGTGAAGTGAGGTGATCCTTTACCCTCTACATCTGTGAGACTTCTGAGAGTCAAATTTTTGGCTCCCTGATTGAAGAAATAATTTTACCTACTGACACAAGTCTAGTGCCAGGACCAACCAGCAAGATGAGGAGGGGCTGGGAGCATATTGCTGCAAAGAGGCTGAGAGAGCAAGGTTTCTTTGGCCTTGAGAAGGCTCGGTGGGATTTTTATTATTGTCTACAATTCCCTGATGGATAGATGTGGGCAAGATGCAGCCACACTCCTCTCAGAGGTGCACAGTGGAAGAAGGAGAAGCCATGGAAGATGGAAATTCCAACTTGATGTGAAGGGAAAAAATACTGCTTATAATAAAACTGGTCAAAAACTGGTATAAGTTGCCCAGAGTCTATTTTTCATTTTGTTTAAAGGTCACCTAGGCAAGACTGGACTACCTGTTCTAGTTGATACTGCTCTGTTCAAGCAATTGGGCTAGATGACCTCCTTTCCAACCTCCATGACTCATCAATTTGCAATTTATTGCTGTGACAGAAAAAAAGGCAGACTGTCTTGAAGTTTCATGAGAACAGATTTTTCAGGGTTGCATCTCTGCTTTGTTTCCTGTATACTCTGAAACTGCAAAGCAAATGGCCAGGCTGTGCTGTTCGGCAAACAATTATTCAAAATTCAAGAGCAAACTCAGGTACACAGTTTTAGGGTTTTTTTTAAAATTTGAACTGTGTTATATTTGCTCAGGAAACAGATAATCTGGCACTTCTGTACTATTTTCTATTCAGAGATGTCTCAGTGCTTTGCTTTCATTAATAAATCAAACCTGTGTAGTTCTACAAATGGGAAACTTAGAGACAGATCTTGATTTTTGGGTCCCAGTGGAAGTTTGTGCCAGAACCAGAAATATAATCTGATGTCTTGATTCCCAGTTCAGTACTCTGACAGCAAAGCAGCCCTTTGCCTTCATATATAATTGATGCTAAAAGAATGGTTCTCTACTCAAAACGTCTGAGAAACTGCAAGGATAACTGTTCAAAGCCAGCTTCATTTTGTGCAAGCTTGATTGCTCCTGTGATTGTCTCATAGGCTGCTCACAGTTGAATTTATCCTGTTGTAGGGACAGTACTGAGAAATTGGGGGTTGACACTTATTTTAGGTCCCATGAAATGTCCAGATTGTCCTTTGTGCTTTTGGCAGTCTGGCTGCCAAGTCATCTGGCATCCCTGATGAGCTTTCAAGTTCAAGGCTGAAGAACATGAGGGGAATGTGTAGGAGAAACAGATAGAACTGAAGAGAGTACTGGAAAAAACAGTAATGCATTGTAGTAAGGTGGCTTTCTTCATTTCAGTGTAATTTGTGTGATGCAGGCCCCTTGACAAATTGGTAATATCTTGCTGAGTGGAGCAGAATAAATAATCTAATCTTTGACCTTCCTAGGGAAGTTTTATATGAATTCTCACTTCAAAATGAAATTTGTCTGCAGGTGCTGATACTTGCACCTGAATTTTAAATACATTATATGTATTGGTATGTTTACTTTCTAAATACATTTTTGCCTATTATAATAACTAGGGCAAGTGACCAGTATCAATTCAAATGCTTGTGAATTTACATTTAAAAAGTGTTTTATAATTTGACCTGTGAAATAAATTGTTAATTTTCTAAGTCTGTTTAAAAGGAGTCATTCCTAGGGTGAGGGATGAATGTGTTCCTATCTGTTGACTTAAAAACCCCAGTCTCTTTATGCCTAAATCAAATATGTTGCGACAGAGTGATTGATGTCTGGGATACTATGAATTTGTGCTACAAGGCTGGAAAACCACTTCATTTTATTGCTTAGTATGTGCTAAGTTACCTTACCCAAGGCATTGAAGCAAATGGTGTATCTGGATTCCTAGAAGAAATAGCATGCGACAGGATGCTTTGAGACAATGTCCTCTGACTCTGTCATGTGAATGTGGTCTTTGCTCTAAGTCACAGAGTTGTTTGAGACTTAAACAGATGTTGGCAGCAACTGAAGCTCTGCAGCATGTAAGCACCGCTTTCATTAAAAAGATACCACAGCCTGACAAGGTAGAGGGAAGAAAAAGTCACACACCTGTAGAGTTAGTGTTGCGTCACTTGTAAAATGTTTGTGGTTGAATAGTTTGTATTTATCTTTTTATTTTCTGGGAGGGAGAGCCATTTTGCAGAAGCCATAGGAAGCAGGAAGACAATAAATAAGTCCTGATTCATGGAATGCCTTTGTGAAAATGGCAAACCTACATTTATAATGAGAGCTACTTCCTTCCTTCCACTGTCTGTTGGTTTTTGTTCATGAAAGGTATGATGAAATACTACTTAAAAATGAACTTGCAGGATATGATAAAAACCTAAAATGAGAGATGTTGGAAGGAGCCTGTGAGTTGCTGTGACAGATTTAAGAAGAGGTCTATCCCAGTGTCCTGATTCTGGCCAGGACAGGGTTCATTTTTGCAGTAGATAGGAGGAAGCATGGCTAGGACTTGGAGATTATTCTATCCCGTCTCTCACCATTGGCGGGGGTGGGGGAAGGACAGTCTCTTTCTGGGAGAAAGGCATCCCTTCTGATCAGGGTAGCACAGTGGAGGCAGTGGTCAGGTGTTGTTTCCATCTGAATCATTCACCTCTTTCTTATGCACTCTGCCATTAGTAGCATTGCTGTTACTGTTAGTTTTCTTATCTCATTGCTGTTTCCAGTAAATTGTTGTTATCTCAACCTGTGATCGTTACCTTTTGTGCCTCAAATTCTCCTCTCCAGCCCAGCACAGGGGAAGGGGGGAGCAAGGGCTCAGTGGGCAAGTCATGTGTGGTTTCGGTGGGAGCACTAAATTGGGGAATACCATTCCTAAACTACAACGCGCAGTAATTTTTTTTATAATGGTAGATAGCATTACTTAGGGAGGTTGAGCTTCATGACTGGGGGTTGTCTCTCCTGAAGAGTGTAGATGTAGTACCTGGTTGCAAACTAAGTGATTTCTGAGTTCAATTACTTTATTTTTGTATTTGTGTATTTTTTTGGCATCTGTGACTTCTGAATGTGTATCCCACAAAATAATTCCTTTTACTCATTTTAAATATCCTGTCTAAAAACTTTGCTGAGTACTTGCATCACAATTTTTCTTTTTGGAAATCTACGTATTCTTTTTATGAAACCCCTTTCATACTTTCAGTCATCTTTCAAATGTGATTTTGTGATGAATTCTTTTGGTGTCAGTATCATTTATCTTCTGCATGGTTTCATTCTTAGTCTTTTGCATACAGTTTTCAGAGGGCAAAAGCTAATATCCCCAAACGTGTGTAATAGATGTTTGAGGTACTGAATTATGACTTTTCTTGTACTGAGAGGTGTTAGAATTCTTCTGCAAAGAGTACTTGGAATCTTGCTTAGGTCCTTTTTTCCTCTTGTTACTTTGAATATCAAAAGTAGTATTTTTAGAGATGGAGCAAGATGCTTGAAGTATGACTTGCAGCTGCCATTCACTTCTTACCATTCTGTTTTGCTGTGTGAATAGGGAAAAGGCGTAGAATGAAATGAAAGCAAATGAAAATGAAATGAAAAAATGGTAGAAAGAGGTCTCAGTGAAGGATTAAGTAGCCAAAACCAGGAAAAAATACAGTGAGAGCTATGAGATTACATTTCTGTGCTCTGGAAATAGGAAGGAGAAAATATTAAGGAAAAATACATTAGCAAGATGGAAAAGGAAGAGGGAAGGGTTACTAGTTCTAAAAATGAAAACTCTCACAAAAATCCCCTTTGAAACATGGCAAGGGTGTGATGAGATTTCCGCATACTACAGTATATGTGTTGATAGGACAGGCATCACTGACTTTTGCAGTGTTAAATTAGATGCTGCTCATGGTCCCAGAAGTTAACTATGTTATTGTATGTTTTCTGTGAGTGTGGAGCAGTAATGTAGGAGTGCAGGGGTTCTTAGACATCTTCAAATACAAGTCAGCTTGAGGTGAGAAAATACCATTGTCTTTGAATTTGGTTATTGTGTGCTAATTTTCTTTTTTTCTATTATAAAATATGAAATTTCAATAATTATCGAGAGATAATTTAGAATTTTTTTATTGGAGAGAGCAGCATGTCAGCTATCTTTAGTTAATCTCTTTTATTAATAAAAGAGACCTCCACATTTTCAGAATGGTGTGACTGATTGAACATTTCAAAAGTGGTAAGTTGTGGATTGCTTCCATAACGTTGGAAATATTTTTGGCAGAGCTGAGGTCTTTCTGTGGCTTAGAGTTACAGTGGAGACATATTAAGTAGAAGGATTGTATCTGTTGTTTTCTCTGAGTGGAAAGGTTCATTTTCTATTAAGATGTTGGTTCTGTAGTTCAGTTACACAGAACAACACAAATACCATTAATAATACCAGAATTAATGAATGGAAATGACAAAATTAATTGGTTGTAGACCACATTTAAATATCTTGTAATATACCTGGAAGGATTCTTTATGTGGTCAGGGGCAGAAGAGTGAAGAGCTGATAGCAATAATTTTTCATTTACTTAAAGGTTCATTTATCTCTTTGACACTGCATGAGATCCTGTTTATTAAGAATAATGCCTGGAAGTTGGCAGTTATATTCTGTATGAGTGTGTTAATTTCTTCCCATATGCTATGAGGTTGTCTGCACAGGAAATAAAGGGACTTTTTCCCATGTTTAGGTTTACTGAACTGTTACAATAGTCAGACCAGACAGAAACAATGGGAAGGAAAGTTTCCTGTTTTCTGCACATATTGAAGAGGTCTTCGACCCTTACCAAGGAAGATCTTCAATTGCAGTGTGACTGCACAAAGAACTGACTGTCATTACTGTATGGAAGATGCTGTGATCTCTCTTGAAAAGCAGAGCTTCACTCTTAAATGTTTTAAGGCAATTTACTGTCTGTCCTACCCATCTCAATTACATCTCAGTATTTGCACTTAGAAATAGCAAATTGACAGCAGGGATTGCTTAACGTTGCCTCTTTATAAACACTCAGATATATTATGCTCTGTTTAAAATAGTTTTGGATGGGTGATGAAATAAAGTTTGGGCCTGACTGATATCCTCAAAAGGAAAGTAGAGGAGAATACAAATATAGTAGATTTGGAAGCTTTTTATAATAGTAAGGATTTGAACTGCAAAAATGAATCATGCTTTGTTTTTAGTCTACTGTGCCAGGACAAAATTGGGGAAGGCTGGTAAATCAGTGTCTCGATGAATACACTGATGAAATTTTCATGTGAAGCTGAGAATAAATTATGGTGATACTGCTACAATGTAAGCTGTCATTTTCCATAGGTAGGGAAAGACAAAGAATCTGACTGGCCCCACAAAAAATACTGTGAAAATCTTTTTAGTCAGTGTTCAGCCTGTAAGTTCAAAAGAGATTGCTTGTCTTTAAGTTTCACATGGATGTGTTATGGAACATTCCCGTGAGTTGTGGGAGATGACCATCAGCCATGATTAAAGATTATTTTAATTGGAATACCTGAAGATAAAAGTTTAACAGGAGCTGTACTACTGGTAGAATTACTTCATAATTTCATTCAGTAGACCAAGTGAAGAAACGTCTTCCAAGTTCAAAAATGTTTTTTTAAAAAGTAAAATAGTATTTTATAGTTAGAATAGTTTATCATCTATGTTATACTATCAATTTTTAAGTAATTAAATTGACTAGTTACGACTCAATCTCATTAAGTTCTTAACTTTGATTTTGTAATGCACTTTTCAACACATACAATCCAGTGAAACACAGGTTTTCCAAATTAATTTGCAGGGTACTTCTTCACTGAGAAGTATTTTTGATAATGGGATTCTTTCACACACTTTTTGGGGTCTGAGTCAAAATTTTCAGGTGAATTGGTAAAAAGGAATTGCCTTTTATCTTCCAAAGATTCTCTTGTTTCTCTGCCAAACTTATTTGGTATACAAATGCAACTTTAAAATGGTTATCAATGCAGTATTACATGAAATACTGAGTTGTCCTGACATTTAAACCGATTTTATGTAGATTACTATATGGTAGGTGTGAATAAGTGATGCTGGCAATTGCTATATCATGAAAAATGAAGGACCAAATGAAGTTTATTCAGGCATCCTGTGAGAAATGTGTGCTGGAAATACAATGGATTAATTAGTTTTCATCTCTATTCAGCAGCATCCAGCACAGAAAGTAACAATTTTTGCACTTGAAGCTTTTGCTAATAAAAAAGTGTGGTTTTTGGACCAAATGATATTACAATAGGAAAAACCAAAATATTTAAATATGAGCACCATGATGACCATTATGCATTTGCATATTGCCTATCTTTGTAATGAAAAATTCCCTGTATTTACTTGCCAAGTGCAATTTGGCTTTTCACTGCAAGAACTGTTTGGCAAAATGTTATTTTGTGCCTAAAATGTTTGCTCTTTGTATGCTGTTGTCTTTCTTAATGTACCATGGCAGTAAAGGTTGTAATGGCTATTCCAGTCCTTTTCCTGTTGTTTTCCAGCCACCAAACAGCTCTGGGATAATACGTTGCTCTGACTTTCCTATTTATTTATAAAACTTTTAATTTCACAGAGTAAGTGTTTCTCATATTCTGACTAGTGGTAACGCATGAAGCATTTACTACAGTTATTCCACAGACTTCCAAAAGGAATTTATCAGTATATCACAGCAATTCTTGTTGCTGACCCTTTATTCTTCCATTTCTGCAAATTTATTTACTTGGTTTTGTCTTGCAGGAGATGGTGGATGGTTATTGATAGATAACTGGACATGAGATAGGGGCAACATTCATTGTCAATAAGGCAGCTGTAGCTTTACTCTGCACTGCAGATGGAAAGAAAATATTTGCACGAAGTCTTGTACAGTGAAAGATTTGCGGTTTTTTCCCTGGTTAATGAAAAATGTACATTAACTGTAGATTTATCACATGCAACCACATTCCACTTCTAAGGTTTTGAGAGAGAATGAAACATCTTAAAATAATATTTTTGGCCTTTAAAAAGCCTCTGCTACTACAATAAACCCCAATATTTTAGGGGACTACTGTTTTAATGAATTTTCACTTTTAGGAAAAGTGACTACTACAAGTGTTACCAAATATTGACTTTCTATGTAAAGACTTGTCACATCACTTTATAAATTAGTTTCTACTTCAGTAAATTATCATATACAGATATACCCAGCCCTCTGTTCCTAGTGTGTCTTTAATTCTGATTTACATGCATACTGCAAATATTACATGGATTTTTAAAGCCATGATGAGCCATGACCAGACCTGAGATGTGAATATGGTTAACATAAATTGTGAGGTAGCCTGACTCCATGCCCAGGCTAAGGCAAAGACCTGAGGAAGTAGACTGCTGGTTAAATTTCAGATTCTCCTCAGATCTCCGGTACTTCTGGTGCAGAGTGAGCAGTTCAGCTGCCAGCACTCTGCTGCTCCCACCTATTCACCTGAGGACAGGACTTAGGCAAGGCACTTCGTCTCAGCCTCTGCCTGTACTCTGACTTGATAATCTTATACTTTTTTTACTGCTCTTTTAATAACTACTACTTAGGACTTTGCCACCTGGCCTTGGGGAATTAGACACTGCTGCTCCTGCCCAACGGAGGCTTTGATTTTTTAAATTAAAAAGTCTATGTCTTGTTTTTTCCTTAATGAGAGAGAATGTCTTCAGTGATAAGTACTTTGGTAACTGGAGAATGAAAATACATTAAGATTGTCCCCAATTTTTTGTAAGCAAACTTTTACAGAACAGACTTCTAAATTTGTATGCTCACACTTAAGCATGTCCACTTAACTGGAAATTTTGGGAAAACAAACTTTCCTTGGATTTTAGGGTGAGGTAGGGAACAGGCTGCTGATGCCATTCTAATACCAATTTTCTTTTCAGGTTTGTTTTAGAGGCAAATAAATCTGTGCTAAATATGAATAACAAAATAATTATGGCTGTGCTATATGTATATAAGCATATGTAGATGGGGGTCTGTTCTAACCTGAGGACTAGAGATGTACTAGAGATGCCTATTTTAGGAGTTATCTAGGTAGTTAATGGATGAAGACAAACTGCCTCAAGGACAAATTGAGAGCACCTTGGGTAGGAGGTTTTATGCCTCTCCTTTCTTTCTCAGTTACTGAATTAAGTTAAATACCATTTCTGAAAGCTGACCAATAGATTTTTCCTTTGTTGTTCTTTAATGGTGTTATCATAGAATGATTTAGATTGGAAGGAATCTTAAAAATCGTCTATCTCCGTGGGTAGGGAACCTTCCACTAGCTCAGGTTGCTCAGAGCCCCGTCCCACCTCCCTTCAACACTTCCCTATATGTGGAGTCCACAGCCTCTCTGGGCAACCTGTTCCAGTGGTATGTTTGTTAGATGTTCTCAAACCCAGTCTCGTACAGTGAGTAGTTCTTCACTCTCCCAGTTCCTGCTTTCACCTTTTGCAACTCGGGTAATGTGGCTTGGACACTTGGTGGTGAAGACAGAGGCAAAAACCGGCATTGAGTGCCTCAGCCTTCTCCATGTCCTGGTAACCAGGTCAACAGTATCCTTCCTGACTGGACCCACATTTTCCCTAGTTTGTTGCTGATGTACCTAAGGAAGCTCGTTTCGTTACCCTTGATGTCCTTGGCCAGATTTATTTCTGCCACGACTTTAACTTTCCTAACCGTCTCCCTCGCTGTTCGGACAATTTCTCTGTATTCTTCTTGGGCTACCTTTCCCTGCTTCCGCCCTCTTTAAGCTACCTGTTTAAGTTTGTTCAGGGGCTCCTTGTTCATCCATGGCACGCCTCCTGGCATTCTTCCCTGATTTCCTGTTACTTCAGAAGATTTCCATCGGATTTATCTATAAATTTTCAGCTTTAGATTTCCATTGAAAACTGTTCCTTATGCCGTGAAGAATTCCTTTATTCATATTCAGTTTTTTTTACTTTCAGCCTGCCTCTAGCATGAATAAAAGATGACAGCTTTTGTCACCTCTCTTTGGTAACCAAAAAATGAATTCATTAAGTGACCATGAATAAAATACTTGTTTCCAGAAGCGTACTTAATGTCTCTGTTTGTAAAGGCTTTTAGGAGCTACTGTACTTGCAGCTCAGAAAAGCAAAAAGAAGTTAACATTATCCTGGAACTCTAGTGTCATAATGGAAGTGCTTTGTCTTAGTTTAAATAAATATTTACTTTGAACGTCCAAATTTACATTAGCTAAGAAGACTCTTAATGTGTATTGTAGATTATGTATTCTGATAATAGTGCTGGATAACATATAATGGATAAGTGTTCTCAAAATGCCAGGGTTATTCTGTGATTTGCCTGTTGTTTATGGTGCATTCGGACTTCCATTATTTGGAACAACTGGAACTCCATCCATACTGTTCCTGTCAGAGGTGCCACTTGCTGTGGGGTGCATATTCTGACAACTGGCATCTGGAGTCATTGCTGAATGAAAGATGGGAGGGAGCAGAGGCAGAGCCTGAGGAATGCTACAGAAACTGCTGGCCCTGCCAAAAACGGATTGCAAAATAAGAGACTTGAGTGTCTGGAATTTTATTTTCTTGGCCCAAATGTTTTAAAGACTATGGGTAACAAAGTTTGAATGTGTACCTATGAATGCTGGAGGCTTTTGATGGGTCTCCTGGATTTGGTTAGGGAAATAGCATGTAGGGTAAATTTAACTGTCTCCTACTAACATGTCTGAACCTCTAGCTAGCTCTTTCTAACATAGATTGTGCAAGTGCGAGAAAACATGATGTAGAAGGCTGCTCCACCATCCTGTTGAACTGGATCACTGATATTGGGAGAGTAGCTATCAGTACTGGTGGGGGGGAAAGAGGAGCAGGCTTTGAGGACCTGGAGGAGATAATTGTTTTTTGAAACAGATAAAGGAGAGAGCTGGTTAATTTTAAGGTATTGCAGGGAAAAAACAACAGTATGGTAAGAGAAAACACAGTGCTTCAGGTGTTAACAATATTTTAAATATAAACTGGTGCCTTTCAGTGATATGCATGTGCTCTCTGTTATTGAGGGGTACCTAGATAGTGCTTTCTTGATTTAATTAATAAAAATCTCACTCATTTGTATAAAAATCCCACTCATTTTATCTCATGGTGTAGTATTTAAAGTTTCTAAGGCAAAAAGTGATTTTTAAAGTTCTATATTTTAATAATTGTATAATATTAAGAAAATATGATAATGCTGATTTTGTGCAGCACACCGAGTGGTAACATCGTTCTGCATGTATTTAAACACTTAGCACAAATGAAATGCTTATCTTTACTGTTTTATGGCCAAGTCAGTAAAGCACAGTACATTTGATTTTAATAAACAGATAAGATGCAAGAATAGAGTTTTCTGTGTGTTTGTTCAGGAAACTGACACCTTCATATTTCATAGAATTTTATTCAACATGAGGGAGAGGCAAAGTGGAGGATGTGGTGGGGCTATTTTCTTAAGAAACAGAGAATAGGCTTTTACTCTTGTGTGTGAATCCAGTCAGCTCAACCAAGTGAAAAGCTTGGAAGCACTCAGTGGAGGCTAATTAGAAGCCTCCACCATCACTGCCCACAGAATCTGTTTGCACTCAGTGTTCTTGGCACCCTGCACACCGCTGCACTGATTTCACTCTTCATCTGCCACCTTTCTACAGCCGCTGAGCCTGTTCCAGTCCAGAGCCACTGGCTCGAGCAGGATTTTCCAAGCAGTTGCATCTCTGATAGCCTGCACCCTTTCAGTACCAAACCTTAAAGTTGGATTGGGAAAGAATTTGACTCTTTTCCCACTCGATGAATATGTTCATAAATGCAGGATCAGGCAAAAAGGACATAATAGCATAAATCAACAGAGTTATGAACTGGGAGTGGATGATAGTGGAAATGGTGAGCAAGCAAGGACAGGCAAAAAAAGGCAATAAATTTTAAGCAGAAATCAATACATAAAAACACTTGAGTGCACTCTGCATAGAAAGCTTGGACTGAAATTCTGGGTTCCTAGGTCTTCTTGTTTGTTCCTGGTTATTTAGAAATAGTCATGAAACACTAGGCTCTGGTAAACTCTAAGGTTTACCTAATTTATTGCTATTACCAACTGATCTTCTGAAGCAGTAGAGACTTCTGCTGTGAGTGTAAAGGCTAATGACTTATGCAGAGGTGAGTATCAGTTTACACGTCAGAATGTGTGTTTTTCAGCTTAAACACAATTACTGGAGTTGTACTTCGCTGCTCATGTTAAATGAGTTGGACAGAGAAGGGCTGGGAAAGATTAGTCTTCATTGCAGTGCCAGGGCTTGCTATCTGTTGAACTTCTGCTAACTCTGTTACTCTTCTTGGGTGATTTAATTGTTGTTATATGTACAGCATTTTTTCACTGTAGAGTATCTACTCAGTGTTGTAGATAAAGACATAATTTGTGCAACAGTGTTATCAGATCAGGCACAGCACGGCCAGTGCCTGTTCTTTCAGTTAACCAATATACTAATCCTTGCTCTGCTTCCTGCCATGGTTGTCTCTTTGCTTGACCAACCCCATCTTTTGGCAACAGCCAAGGAATATGTTTTACTGAGGCTCTGTCATGTGATGTGGAATGGGAGTGATCGCAGGAAGTTCATTGCTTTTACAGTGTATTCTCTCTCTCAGCTTTTGGCAAAGCACTTCACGCTTCATCTGTAGTTTTGCTGTCTGATGCGTCTTTGACTGTGAGGCAAAGAGGGGCCTTATGTGTTGGATGGAGGGAGGTGATGAGGGAAGCATCTTATGAAGTCCTACTGGTCTCGAGCTTGGGAAAGGTTCCTTGTATGAAGTGGAGATCAGTAACCTTCCACCTGCTCAAAGTCAGAAGTTTCCTTCACAGTTTGGGTTTGATCTGTTGAGGTCTTCATGTAACTTCAGGTTACTTGAGATTCACTACAGTATATTTTTTTTTGGTAAAATGGGATGTTTTTTAAAGCAATTTAGCAAAGGAGAAATGTTCATTAATGAAAAATGTAAAAGCCCAGGGGTTTAATAATATTTACAGTTTGAATGGAAACATAACTGGATAAATTCTTTGGGTAGATGTATAAAAAGAACAGTTCTGCAATGGGAAAACTTGGATATTATATAGAGAAGTTACTGAAAACTGAAGTGATAAGCTTGAATTATATGCTAGGCAGCTTAGTATGTTAATGTTTTAAATGGAAGAAAACCATTAATATAATATTCCACAGAAAAATATGTTATTTTGCAGTTCTACTGTTTTAAAACATATTTAAAACTGTTTTGAGAGGTGTGTTATTGAAGTTGATCTAAGCACTATTTGAACATCATTAAAGACTGTAGAAGAGAACTAAACAAATACACATCTGAAACAGACATTGTGATTGTTCTTTGAAAATTTTAATAGTGTGTATTCCAAGTCTGACTCAGCTCTGAAGTTAATTAAATGAATTACTTAATAGCAGCTGGGTATTTTTCCATATTCAGCAATATTTATTATTTAAAATTTAGCATATTATGAACTTTTTTTTGTAAAGTAGAACATCTGTCACTCATTTTGAAGTATATGTGAAATTTTATTAACCTTAATGGATTTTGTATTGTTTTGTGTCTCCTGAAAACTCACTGAATGTAGTACTTTAATCAAAAGCATATGGTAGTCCTTAGGAGCGAATACAAGAATAGGGATTTTTGCTGTTAGAGTAATTGTATGGTAATAAAGTTGTGGATTTGTTTTTTCTTCTTGATCAGTATGTCCTGACACAAAACCAAAGTCAAACCTTTAAGGACAGTGGGCTGCAGAGTCTCTGGGGTCAGCAGTAACTTAGGAAAAGTATGCAGGGAGGTCAGAGATCAGTTTAGGGGCCCATTTATCAAGGGAATGAGCACAGGGGGCTCCCTCACCATTGGTTCATGAGTTGATTTAGAAACCAGGAGTGAAAGTGGCAGGATGGAAAGCGCAGCTGAGATCTCTCAAGCTGTGCATTGATGGCACTGAATGCCTTTCTGGGTCATGGTCGTTTCACCAGTGAAGGGTTGGTTCCCCAGTCCCCCCAGCAAAGGGAAGGGCGAAGGCCCCAGCTGGGGGGGAGGAGGAGGAATAGGGCATGTGGCTCACGCCGTTTCATTCACAAGCACAAGGATGGCAGAGGGCCCAGACTCTTCATAGAAGTCCTGCACAGCAGCTTTCAGTCTAAATTCATGCCCCTGATTAGATGCAAAGTTTCTTTTCATTCATAGCAGCCAATTCGTTCCAGCGAGCAGAGAAACATAACATAAAGTATAGAAAACACAGCCAGCGGTTGCCAATTTCTAGGCAGATTAAAACCTTTTCGCTGTAGCTGAAGTATGCTTATCATGTAGATTTCCCTCATCATGACTTGTTTTCAGAGTTAAACACAATAGCAGAGTGGGCTCTAGTAAGCATTTGGTATGCTTTGAAACTTTGCTGCCTAGCTAATTAATGTGATTTCAGTTTGAAGCATGGACTGTGTTGCTGTTGTTTCTGTAAAGAAAAAACTATGGAGAGTTTAGAATAAAGCTATAATGATCAACGTGACTGTAATCAGCTTTTTGTCAAGGTTTTTTTAACCTTGAAAACTATCCATACCTGTTTTCACATGTAACATTTTTGTGTCCATCTCTAATTAGAACTGTGAAATTTTTAATTTGTGGGCTGGCTGTTTTCCCCCACTCCACATTTTTTTAATTACTGAAAACTTAATGGGAAGACAACTGTTTCCAGTAAGGAAAGAGTTCTGTGGGCAGTTGAAAATATTACAAAAGGCCTTTCCACTTACTAGAAAGTAGTCTGACTTAGAAAATTAATTTGCTTACTAGCTCTTTATATTAGCGGAGCAAATAATCCTCTCCTGTACTGTCATTGCACTGCTGGATTTGAATAGGTTTTGTAGAGGTAAGAAAGTGAGCAGATTTTTTCTCTACTGTTACTTAGATGCCTGAGTCACTTCTGAAGTTTTTCTCTAGTATTCTGGCTTGTTTTGCATGATCATTGTAATGTATACAGTCGAATTTTGGGTTAATTTAGGTCTCAGTTGTTTTGTAAAATGAAATTAAAGTCACAACAGATTCATTTTTGTCTTCTGAGCCTGGATATCCCACTGGCTAGTAGGTAAAAGGTCCTAAAACTTCTTCCAAACTGCAATCAGAAACATTCAAGGGATGATACAGTTATGGGTTCAGTGCGTGAGAAAAAATGAAGTATTTCAAGGAATTAAAGATGATGATGAATTAGAATAAAAGATCTTAGTGATCTAAATTCATAGGATGAGCTAAGTACTGTCGTGCCCAATCGTTACTAGGTCTGACCAGAATAAAAGGGTGTTTGTTTATTATTGCTGTCTGAGGACATTCTTCTTCCCCTCTGTTGCACTAAGCTGTCTGCTGTTTCTTATGATGTTTAAAAATGGAAACAAGTCCTCATAATTAAAATATTTGTGTAGCTGTTTTGTTTAGTCCTTGAATATACTCAGCTGTACTAAAGCACAATTGAGAGGTGGTATTTAAATTGTTTGCATCCAATAGAAAAGATACTTAGGAAAAAGGACCCCAAAAAGTGTATGAAAACAAAGCAGTGCTTACGACAGTGCCCTGTGTATGATGATTAGAATATTATTTTTTGTGGGTTTTTGAGTGCTAAGAAGTGTTCTCATTGTTAGTGGAACCCAATTAAAAATAATTATGCTCTGGCATTTTCCTTTCTGATACAATTTGGGCTGTAGAGGTTCTCCATGCTCTCCCTTAAAGTTTAGGATATGAATTGGAGTTTAGGAGGGGGTTTTTTTGTTAGGTTGGTTGAGTTTTTTCCCCAGATGTGATGTATTAAAGATGTCTCAAAAATGTTAATATTTTTGAAATGCAGTGTGTTACACCTCATATGCTGTGGGTCTTGAATTGAAGGTCAGAAATTTTTGGAACAGTGTACATTAGCTTACAAAGCTCAGTGTGATAGTAAAATTACCTAAATTCTTTACTCCCACAAAATCCAATGACTGTTACAGAATTTTGCCAATTTTTATATTTTCGAAAAATTAGGCTCCATACACCCAGAACTGTATGGGGATTTTTTTTTCCACTGCTTCATTACACTTGAAGAATTATTTATTTTCTTTGTTTCATTTCTGCATGATTTGATGGTTATAAACGTAAAGTAAAAGACAAATTCTGATGCAACTTTTTTTTCCCTAGTGATGCTTCAAAAAGTTGTAACTCCTTGCAGTACTACACAGATTGCCTGGTTTTGTACCTATAGGTTGGGGAACAAAATTGTCTTGTTTCATATTTATGAAGGTTTTCAACCTCTGAAATTTTTTTTCAGTGGACCAGAGAACCTGAGAGACCAAGAACTTGAGAGAAAGCATATATTGCTTATTCTTGATGATGACACAATTTCATAAAAGGAATACTTTAATTTCCCAAACTTAGTTTCATTGCTTTTGAATGAAGCCTTGGGTTTTTAAGGTGGTCCACAAAGTCTGAAGACTATGCCATTAAAATTCAGTGTGAGTTAGAGATAAGACCCATGTGTGTCAGACATTGCTAACAGACAGACTTTCAGGTTTATGTGTCTTATCCAAAGAAATCTGTTAACCAATATCTCCAGCACAGACGTCCTGTGCTCTACAGGTAATGAGGAATGCTCTCTGTTCCTGATCATCATGCTCTTTGCAGGCACCAAACCTTAGAGGGCTGGAATACAGTTAATGCTATAGTAAATGAAGGAAGTCCAAATTTATGCTTAAACTTAATGTCTTTGAAATTTGGTCCATAGGTAGATTATTAGCATATGTAAGTATATATTTCCCCAATCTTTCTATAATTTCTCTTAGTCTTTTTCATGAAAAGTACTCTGAAACATATTGCTCAGTGGGTAAATTCCTCCACATAATTCATTAAATTGAGTGATTTGCTTACTGATAGAATCTGTTTCTAGGAACGTGCAATACATTTCTAACTCTGAAATTTCCGGTTTGTATGTGCTTACTAATTAACAATTAACTGTAGATATTGCAGATGATGGTGACCTCAGGAAATAAGATATTTATATAATAGATATTGATAAGGAGGCTCTTTTAACAATTCTGCTACAAATTCTCTTGGTTCTGAGGTGGTAATAATTTATGATGGTTTTTTCTTCTTTAGCTTGTGAGAGAGCATAAAAATGATTATTTTATAAGGAAAGTAATTGCAGCTTCTCTTACTGATATTATAAGCAAGCAACAACTCTTTCATTTGCTATACCAATCCCCCTTCACAAAAACGTGTGTGTGTGTGTATATATATATATAAATGTATATATATATGTATGTATCTCTTGGCAGCTCTGTCTTCCTGTGTCAACCAGTGAGTTCTCCTGCAAAGTAGGATATGTGAGATATTACCATCTATCAAGAGATCGTGTTATTATCAGAAGGAAATGGGAACTATTAGTACTTGAGAATATATTTATAAATGGTATAAAAAGTCAAAGATGGATACTGGCTGTGCTGCTCTTGAGAAAATACACAGTGGTTGCTGTTAGTTTCATACTTGAGAGATCATCTTTAATAAGCTATCCACCATTTTAGCCGATTCTTTAGCCCCTGTTGAAGGGATTGCTGTGTGTGGGTCAGAAATCTTTTGTGAAACAGATTGACAGAATTCTCAAATACTGGTCTTTTATAGGACAGATGATTCTAGTGATCATTTGACACTTCTCTTAGAAGTACAGCTTTCTATTGGTGAAGAAGGTAATAGAATGCAAGTCCTTACTTTTGAAGAAATCTCATTTCATTCATAGTGATATTTTGGAAGTAAAATAAAAAAATACAAGCAATATCAATCTACTGCAGAGTTCTCCTGATTTTTATATAAATCATGAGTCTAACCTGGTGCCCTGCTCCCTAGACATGATCATAGAGCTGCTGCAAGTGGTGATTTCAGGCCTAAACTGCACTTTTCTCTCGGGGCATTGAATTCCTCTGTTGTGCGGAGAATGCAAATGGTGAAGCTTCCCGTTGCAAAGGCAGCTCTTTCCCGTATGTTCTTACCTGGGGTGTTGTTTTAAGGGTGAATAGATGCAATCTGGGTTTTTTTTGGATTTTTGACTGTCTTGAAGAAAACCTTCGCATCTCAATTTAATTTGCTATTCCAATAGGTGATATTTTTTCCTGGGACTTTGAGTGAATTGTTCTTAGAAAGAGAGTAAGATTCAGCAGTAGTCTCAGAATGGCTTATCACAGTTATCATCACCAAAAAAATATATTTCACAGCCTTACTGATCCTTAATTCTTGAGACTAGGAATGGATGGAGAAAAACAGAAGGAAATTACATATCTTGTTATGTGCTTTTTCAGGAAGAAATTCAGGAATAATTTCTTCACTTAAAGGGTGTTTAAGCATTGAAATGGGTTGCCCAGGTGAGTGGTGGAGTCACCATCCCTGGAAGCATTCAAGAAACAGCTGGATGTGGCACTTAGTGCTGTGGTGTAGTTGACATGGTGGTGTTTGATCAAAGGTTGTTCTCGATGACCTGAGAGTTCTTTTCCAACCCTTATGATTCTATGAGTCTGTGTTGTAACTGGGAGAAAATGATTACCATGGTTATTTTCTTTTTAGATTTACAGAGCATCTCTTTCTGCTATATCCATATGTTAAATGTAACCCACTGTGGTCTGGTGTCTGTAGGATCTGTAAATTTAGGAATGGCCCACCATTCTAGCCAGTGCTGTCACAGTTCTGTGGAAGCAGTTAATTGGTACTATAATAAAGGTTCATGACTCTGTGATCTGCTTTTTATTGTAAATTCTTAGTAGTTACTAAAGAAAAAAAGGAAAGCCATGATATTTCCAAGTTAATGACATAAAAATTGGCATATCTCAAAACCTTGCTTAATGATCTCTTAATTTCTAAAGCAAAAAACTTGCTATAACATTCACTTCAAAACGTCACAGAAGTATGTAAGAGAAATGTGTGATACTTTATCTTTTGAGTATTTTATGCAGTTCAAAGGAAAAAATTACAATTGGTAAGAAGTAGACTGGCAAGTTCTGCAGTTCAGACTTGCTGCTGATTTTGTAAAAGAAAACACATACAATTAATTTAATTCTGATGCAAGAACTAAGGGATTTCCAGAATGGGCTTTTTCCTGCACCTAATGCAGGCACACTGAAACACAAGTGTAAAAAGAAGGTTTCAAGTTGTACGCTTTTGAAAAACTTGGAGACAAATGGAAATTCAATTATTACGAATTTTAAAACTGTTTGCTAAAAAATATTCATCTAGGATAGTAAAAGCGCTGTTGAGTTTCTAGCCCCAAGTAAACTCTCTCATTGTGAACATAATGGTGATTTTCTTCCATTTACATACTAAGCAGAATGACTAACAATTGTCATATGGTTTTTGCTTTTTCATCTTTTCTGCAGGAGGGGAAAACCACATGTAGTTGAGGTTTTTTTCGGGAGGGGCTATGGTTTTTTTTGTTGTTGTTATTCTGTTTATTTTGTTTGGGTTTTTTTTTCATTTTGTTTTGTTTAAATACTCTTTTTGCTTTGTTTTTGTTAAGGAATGACAAAATCAAAGGAATGTGTTCTGTACTTGAGGCGGAAGGTAGCCGAGACAGCAATGTGCCTTATTTCCTGTAAGAACATCAGGAAATGCTTCTTGTACAACCACTGACTATGCACTAAGATTTTTTGTTTGTTTGTTATGTTTTGGCTTTTTTAAAATATGAGTTTATAAGATCATTACTTGCAGAGAGCTGTGTGGAGCCTAGGGAGCAGAAATGTCCAACGTAGCCATTGTGCTGAAGTTTAACAATCTGTTACATCATCAAGTACCTGTCTGTGTGATTTCTTGAAGCCATATTGAAATTCTGTAGAGAAGGTGAATACATGTGGTGTTTCCAGTTTATTTTGCTGCAGATCTGTGTCTGTGTTCTGCACAAGCTGGAATTATTAGGCACCAAGGGCTTCATAGAAGAGTATATTTACATTTACGTGGATCTGTTATGGGAATATGTGCCTTAATAAGTATTCCAGATGAACATAAGTCCTCGTAAGTGGATTTAATGATTTTGTGGCTTTAGTCCTCTCAGTTTTGATTGTACTTCATGGAAAATTAAGCCTTTTAATTGCGTCTTTGCAGAACTCACTTCTCTCAGCAAAGAAAGCCAGTTGATTTTCCATACATAGTTGTGCCTTTTTTGAAAATGTGTGGTAGCACCCCTTTTTCACTTCCAGCTTCTACAACTACAATATGTAGAAAAAGTTACTGAATGTTGCAAATGAGTTGTGGAAGATCATTGTGTTGTTACTAGTGTGCTACCATACACCTGGATGTTATTGTCCTCCAGGTATTTAGAAGCTGATGGTTTTTGCACTTGTATTGCTAATGAACCTAAAAAAACCCAAACCCCAAAACAAGCAACCGCCCCTCCCCCCCCCAACAACGAAAAAAAAGGAGGGGCAAGCAGAAACCAGGAAAAGCATCATCTAATGTTTAACCCTCTGGAGCTTTGCACATGCTTCTAAGAGCACAGCTTGTAAGTCTTAAATGATTTAAGGATTAATTTTTTTTCTTTTTTTCCCATGATTTAGTATTTTACTTTTAAGATGTAACCTGGATAATCTTTAAAATTTAATCCAGAACACTACATTTTTTTTTCAAACTGCAAACATAATTGACTGGTGCATGAAAGGGGGTAGAAATACTAATTCCCTGACATGGCATCACAAGCACTGGGTGTGCTCTAGTATGTCCTTGACATTGTTTCAGCCAGGAGTGTTCTCTACCAGCCTCTTGCTTTTGAGGTCTCTGACCTAATGCCTCTTTGAGATGAGTGTTCTTGTTCTTCTAACATGGAAAAAAGGAGCTGAGTTCCTGCTTGCATCAGCACGTCCTTATTGTTCTGGCTGCTTTCTCCAGCTCTTTCTTTTTTTTTTTAACCCTGTGTGTGAATTTGAGTGAAATGTTTGTCAGGGTTTTGTTTTTACAGAGCATAGAAGAAAGTGTTGGACCTTGAAAGTTTATACAGTCTAATGTGTTGAGGGAAAAAAGGTAGGAACGTGCCAGTGATTGCTAGATAGATTAATATACTCTACTGAGGATTACTCTATTTCCAGAATACTACATTAAATTCTATGAAAAAACCAGTTCTTTGTGCATCCCAAATATCTAATTAACCAGCACTTTATGAGCTTTTGAGACTTGAATCTGATATCTTTAGTATACAGTCCTATGGATAAGGAAAAAGAGTAAACTGTTGATGGTGGATTTTGCCGTGCAAACGTGACTGACAATTAATGTTTGAAGAATGTATTTCAGTGAGAGTTTCTATCCTTTCTAGCAGTGAATGACCAGGATACCAAATTAGCAAAGTAGCTTGATCATGAAGTTCAAACCCAGTAAGAACCCAGCCAGATCCTTGGAATCATGTAAGGGAACTTTAAAATATGGTATAAAATTATTGTGGCCATCTAAACCAAACTCCAAAAAAAGCATTACTATTCCATTCATGTGTGATTTTCCATTCATGTGTCAATTTTCTAACAAAATCTGGCACTGACATTTTACTTTACTCATTGTTTACAATATTGTGGTGTAACATCATACAGATAGCATACTTTAAATGGCTAACATGAGATTTATTTACAATGTGTGGCTGAATTCAGTTATTTTCACCCGAGGTTCATCTGATAGCATGGGATCTACGGCAGTAGGACTAGGCCGTGCTAGCATGTAATAAGTAATTTGTTGGAAAGGCCAAACAAGGGAACAGACCAGTTATATACAGTGGCGACAGTACTACAAAATCAAAAACCTGAAACAAAATACCCTCCTAATTATGTAACATCAGTTAAATCATAGCCTGACTAATTTTAGCTCTTGGGCCTTCTCATTTGAGCCCCGTGCATTTTTAATCTGTATAATCTGACAATCTAGCCTCCATGCAAGCTAGCTTTAGCTAGTGAGAAAATGTTCCACTTTGTGAATTTTGGTATTTTGGATTTTGTAACAGAGGGTATCATACTAATGTCCCATCCATCAGCCTTTTTCCTGCCCCCTTGTACTATTTATTTCTTTGGAAAGCTTATTCAAACTGATTGATGAAGAAGTCTTTATATGTTATATAAAGGAATTCTAAAGAAAGTGCTTAATGATTATTATGTCTTAGGTTTAAACATCTGACTAGATAGGAAGTCTTCTCTGCACTTCGGAAGTCTTTGTAGTTGTTGCTCAGGTAGTTGTCTTTCTTGGACATTCCAGGTCACTTTTAAATTGCTAGAAATCCCGTTGTTATTTTGTACTTAAAGAGTGTTGATTTTATTTACCATGGTAGTGGATCTGATAACAATCAATATCTTTGACTCTTTATCAGTTTCTGTGAATGTGAACACTGCTAACAAAGCACTTTGCAGTGGTAGTCTTGTGTGCATACACACAGTGAGAAGTCAGCTTTAGCAAAATCTGATTTGATTTATTCATGAAGTGGTCGATAAACAAAATTTGTTGCAGGATAAACATTGCAAACCGATAATGGTCTTTTCAATGTCATTTTTTTGCCAAAATCAGTGACTAGGCATGTAGTTCCTTTCTGAGAGCAAGATGTGCTTCATGGAAGTAAGGCAAAAGCAGACATGTAGGTCCTTCTGCCTATCAAAGTTGTTACAGCACTCACTCCAACCAGACACAAACAGTAAAGATGCAGATGTTTTCCTGTGGGCAGAAATTAATCCACTGGCATTCATTGGGATTGAAAAACACATACATAGTCTAAACATAGGAGCTGGAAGGATTGTGTCTACTTGGCTTGTCTCTAGTGCCCAGGAATCTCAAAAACTAGACGCATCAGACCTTTGGGCAGCTCTTACAGCACTGGAAATTTTGAGTCTGAATAGCCTGAAGGAACTGCTGATAAGATTTCTTCCAGAGATCACAGGACCTTTCACATGAACATTGAACTCACTGGTTCAGTACTGTGGGTCAAGCTCATTCAGACTCCATTAATTTATCAGAATTACAAAATTCAACTGCCTAATCTAAAAAAGTTTTAAATAGCCCATAGCTCAGCAAGCTCACAATCTACGAATTACCAGGAGCGGCCCTGTGTAATGACTTCTCTCTGAATATAGAAGAGGTTTTGGACCTTAGGAGGCCAAATCTGCCTGTCCTGTACTATATTGTGTGATTCCATGCAAAAACAGTAGTCTGGTTTGTTCCTAAAAAGGAGGCTGTGGGACACAAGATGTGAACTTTGAGAGTTGGATCTAGGTCATGGAATTCTTGCTCTTTCAGACATAAGAGCAAAACTTCACCTCAGTTCCTGCATTAATGAGGACACAGACAGAACAGGGCAAATGCAATAAGCAATCATGTCTTTTTTTTTTTGTTTTTTCTCCTTTGCTGTGAGGGGAAGGGAAGCACACGTTCTGTTCTAATAAATGCTGAACACTTCAGGAAGAAGAGAGACTTGTTTTATTGTTTGATAGGATTCCCTGATATGATAGTCTGGGGTGACCACTTAAGAATCTGATTGTGTAGCAGCGGGAGAGTCAGGCCTATTGACAACTTTGCTTGTTCTTTAGTTTGGGAAATTTCCAGATCTTTGCATGCTGCTTAAATGAAGTATGTCAAGTAATTTTTGGGATGGCTGCCAGACTGACAACACTGCACTGAGACTTGTGCAAGGTACATTCAGAAACCCTTCTGGTTTCACAGTATGCTGTAATCCAGAAGTTTGCTGCGGGAACTTTTCATGTGCAGAAGAAATTTGACAAAAAGAGACACTGTGTAGTTACAATATACTTATCCATTTGCTGAAAGGGAGCATGCTATGAAGTCTTTTCAAATTGATGTCTGGTTTGGGAAGAGAAAATAAAAATACAGATTACTGTGGGGTATTTAGAGAATGACTTAGTCCTGCTTCCTTGAACATGGTTTGTTGCATAGGTAGGTGTTTGTATAAAGCCTTGCCATTCACGGTTACCCATTTACATACAGACTATGTGACAGACAGGGTGTGTATTTTTAGTTGACTTCTCAGTCTGATCTTGCTGCTGATCTGATCCTTTTAATGTTTTAGCTTCTGAAAAAGGGCCATGGCTAAGACCCCTTTCTGTTTGAAAATACACCAATACTTGATAGTACAACATGACAAGGAAAGCCCCTTTGGCCATTAAATCCTCCAAATACTCCTTGCATTGGCCTCGCAAAGTGTGTTGATTTATTGAGCTGCTAAGGCGTATCTCAGCCAAGAGCAGCTCTATCTTCACTGGGGGTTTGGCTTCAGTTTGGCCCACCTTTTCTGCACAGGGAGACTTTTTTTTTCTTTTCTTTTTCTTTTTTTTTTTTTTTTCCTGTCAGGCTTATTTATTTGAGCATGCTCTAGCTGCTCTAAATCTTTCCTACTTCTGTGCACTTACTCTTGTCCAGAAGGACTCAGTAGTGCTGGGGCCTCCACCCACCTTTCTTCCTTAGTTGAACTCTGATTTTTAAAAATAGACAGGAAATTGTGCTCTTTTCCTTTGGTTTATTTCTTTGAATGACAGTGAAAAAGAAGTGTCCTTGCTGTCTGAAAGGATAGTTAAAAAACAATATCTGGATGTCAGCCATCCCTTTGGAAAATGAGACAAGCTTTATGGTGCTTCCAGAAGGGATCCTGTGTCCTGTGTTCCTCCTTGGAACTTTTTGCATCTGGAAGTTTCCACCCTCAGGTGGGACAGTTCTGTGCACTAAGGCCTTGTCATATTGTCATTAACACTGAATGAAGACATCTCTAGAAGGCTTTTCTGTTGTAATGGATGTTGCATTTCTGTTTGTCTGTCCACTCAAGGATCAGAAGGATAGCGGACAATATTTGCATGTTGTCAAACTTTTGTTCACTCATAGTAGTCCTGGATGCTGAGTTTCATTACACAGAGAGTAAAATGTGATGTGTGCTTATTGTGCTTTGTAGATAATGGCAGAGAATACAAAGGAGAAAAGGAAATGTTCCCTAATACCAAATTAGTGTTTCTCTCATGCTAATGTTTGAGCTCGTGTTGTTCATCTGATTTATCTATTACAAAAGGGAACAGAGTTTTCTTTGATGACTTGTATTTCAAAAGTTGCTACTTTGAACTGGTCATTGAGAGAGGGCTTATAAAATCATGGGTAAGATTTAAGTTTTTATGTAGTTTTTGTGTGATAGATATAACCCCACTATTCCAGACTTAGAACAGCTTTTTCAAAAAACCACTTAAATTATAGGAAAATATCAACTATGTAGTAGCATCCATGTTGACCGTCCCATGTTGGTCATCAATGAGTTATTCTTGTTACAGAGGTGATAGTGACAATATTAGTGCTGACACTGTATTTTGGATTTGTGCTGTTCTGCACATTTGTTGCTGGCAATTCTGGTGAAGTAGAGGATTAATGGAAAGGAAATTCCATAAAAATAATGCTAAAAATAGGATTAAAATATATCATAACATCTGACAAATGGTGGTCTTTTTGTAAACATTAAATCTTTTTGTTTGTTGGACCCACAGTGATTTTCACTTTAAATGAAAATGTATCAGATTAACATCCTGTTACCTAAATGTTTGCACTGGCTTTGGTTGGTAAATGCCTAGTATAATTAGGATACTTTTTGACATATGTTTTTGTTATCTCTCTCTAGCCAAATAAGCCAAGTTTTGCTCTTTCTTTCAGATTTGAGGGAAGAGAGGAAGCTGTTTCTACCCCATAACACAAAGTATATGGGCTGGGTAAGTGTTTGGAGTATAGGCAGACAGGTTTTACTGCTTTTGCAGTGCTTCCAGTGATTTGGAGGACATGAGTGGAAGGAACAGGAACATGGTATCAAAACAAAACAAGCCAAATTATAGTCAGCAAACAGGATGATAAACTTCCTGGAAGCTTTTAGTTTATTGCTCAAGTTGATGTAAGTTGATAAGTCCAGTTTGTGCATTTTTTTGAGCTCTTCTTTTTAACAAGAGCAAAAAATTCCACAGTACATACTTCTGCTTCACCACTTAGTTGCTGGAATTTATTTTCTGACAAACATAGCTCTTTGTTTCAGTTGTATATTTTATTCTTTTAGTTAGTTGCAGTCTGTAGCAAGCTCGAGAAGTCAAGACTAGCACTTAGTTCCATAACTCAGTCAAAGATATTTTAAGGATGTGGGCTGCTGCTGCTATGTAATTGGCCATACTATTTTAGGACGAAGGTTAAGGTCAAATCTCTTGTGAATGATGGTTTTGTTTATCTATAGCGATAGCATCCATTCTGTAAATTATTGCACCGCAGTCTTCACAGTAGAAGAGACTAGAAAAATATTTTGAAATGAAACTCCATTTCTTCTAAAAAAATAATCCCGTGGAAGGTTTCTAACAGTGGATTTAGCAACCTCCCTCTGTTCTTATCCCAGTTTCTTTCACATACTGCCAGAAAAAATCAAAGTTTAGCAATTAGTAATTTTTAACAGGCAGTTTGGTGAAAGTAAGATAAAGCTCGAAAGACCAAGCAATCTGCTTTTCTTTTTTCTTCCTTCTGACAGAATTTCATCCTGTTAGTGTAGTGTCTGCTTCATTTGTATGCTTGAAGTGTTAATTACTCTTCTGGGCTTGTGGTTCATAATTTAAAGTGAACCCATCTTCCTGCAAGTTTTTCTTCTCTACTTTTTGATATAATTGTGAAAACCAAACATCTGGAATAGTGTTAGTAGGGAGCATCTTGCCCTGACCTCACTGCTCACTTGCCTCCCTGCTGCTCATCATTCCTACATGCAGGATCTAAGGGAAGAATGAAGATGAAGATGTTTCTATCAGGATCATGAAGAGACTGAAGACTTTCAAACTTGATCTTGATGTTGGGTCTTTTCCTAAAGCTACTCCATAGCTGTGTATCTGCTCCTGAAGCTGTTTTGCCTTCATTTCCAAGCCATCTCTACCAGTACATTCATGTACTGCTGTGGCTCGGGTGGGTTGTTCCACCCATAACCTGGTCCTTAAAAGGGGTAAATCAGGCTTCCTAGTGGAGAAGCAGCATCTTGTAGTCAAGAAATGAGTCAGTGATCACAGTAGCTTTTATTATTGCCCAACAGTTGAGTCTCTGCATGGCTCACTGTCTGCAAGTGCAATGCCTTTGGCTGGTCTCTGTATGGCAAATTATAGTGGTCTATTATGGACACAAGGAAAACCTGCAGAGGCGTCATTTCCTCATCCAGAGGAAGCATGGACTGCAGGATCCAGAACTAGTGAAGATGCTGGAAAACAATACTTGGTATTTATTTATGGTTTCTTGATTTCCTGGTCCCACTAACACCATTGTTCCTTTGTGTCGTTCTTAGAAATCTGGTGTCTGGAGCTTTGAATGGTTTAGACAATTCTTTTTTTTACTTTGGAGAATAGGAACTGAAAGCATGTTGCTCACAGCAAATTCATGAATGAAATAAAAATTATTAATAAAAAAATCTTCCATATCCTTGTGTAACCTCATGTGGAAAGACTCAATGAGACTTCAGACTGTGGAATCAATGTGGGTGTTTTGGTAAGCAGCAGTGTGTCCTGGTATGAGTAGAATTCGGTGCTGTCAAACTCTGGTTGAGTATTAACAGATGGCATCTGCCACCAATGTGCTCTGTTTGTGCTTGTCTGAAGTTATGGTGCAGGTGGTTTGGTGAGGAGGGTGATTTCCATGATGCTGTGACTGCTGAATATTCTCTTTTTAATTTAAATAGTGGCCCTACAGACTGCCTCCATGGAGTGACTGAGAGTGACAGTCTCCTTGTACTATTTTTACAGGTTTAATATCTAAAAAAATCCCTAATTCGCTCTGCTTCAACTGGAGGATGGTTTAAAGCTTTTGATTACAGCCTAAAAGAATGAGGCTCTTATTTCAGGAAAAGGTAATAATAAGCTGTCTCATCTTAGGGTCCCAGCATTTGAATAAAAAATTTCATTAAGAAGGCAAAGAAAATGATATTTTAATTATAATTTTGTCTTCTGTTTCCCTATAAAAACTAATGAAAAGAGCAAGAACAGACATGTAGTCTGTGTTCCCGAGGAACACATGCTTCACAGACAGAGCTGTGTGTTGTGCAATTGTGCTGGGAACTCACCAAAGCCAAAGACAGACCATAGACCTACATAAGACAAAAAAAGAGCCTGTGCTTGAATAGCAAAAGGAGAAAAGAAAGGACCAGTGAGAGAAGGATAGCCTGTGAGTGAGTGAGGGGTTATTTCTCCCTAGCATGCATGTAGCATCCAGGTCCGTATTTCTTGAAATTAGGAATTTATTTGACAGTAAGGCAATCCAGCTAGTGTGGATAAATTCAGATGGTGTGGCTTTATTCTGGATGTTAAGATGCTCCGTTTAGTTTTCTAAAATCATGTACTTGGTGATCATTGTATCCTTCAAGATATGGAACCTCTTTGATGGATGTAAATGGTGATTAGCATGTAAATATCTTGTGGTATAGTAATGTTCAGCGGATGTACAGATGTAGATGTATTTCCTTTATGTATAGCATAAAGAAAAAACAGAGCAAATTTTTTAGCTAATTTTTTTTTATCATATACCCTTTTTAGTAGTTATCAAACCAATAAAGAAATAAAAGATGAACTATTCTTTGAATGTGCACAGTTGTAGCATCCCATGAATCAAATACGGTCTAAAAAAATATTATTAATGATTGTTTTTCCATGGAAATTGGTCAAAACCATATAGGCAGATGGAAATTCATTAGACCAGTTCAGGGCAGGCAATAGAGACCTGTAGCAAGCTTTTGTTTGTATGAAGCTGTGTGTTAAATGATTTAAATTTTTATTATTGTATTCTTTTTTGAATGAAGTTAAGACAACTAATACTTACATCTAATTTTCAGAAACCAGTGGTTTTCTCCTTTATTTGTTTTATTATTTATATAATAAATAAAAGTTCTGGTTCAAACTGAAAAACATAAAATAGTTATTACATACTGCAGTGCTTATTAAATGATGGTTACATGAACGGAGGCATCATTGCATGTGAGTCTATCTAAATGTTTAAATGGCAAGCAACAGGAATTATCCAAGACATAAGTTTCCTTATGTATGGAAGCATTCTGATTGCTACTGATTGGGAAAGACCTTAAACGGGATGTTTCAGCTTTTTTTTCTGTGATCAGGAGAGAGCACTTTATAGAAGTTCAGTGTTCACTACAGCTTCCCTGTAGGCTTTGCAAAGAATTGAAATTGGGTAAGAAAACTGCTGTTTCATATTCTTCCTTCCTTTGTGTTTTTCTTGGCACGAATGTGCAAGTGCAAATGGCAGCCAGAATTGGCACTGAATAGTGTTTGAGAGTACACTTTATTTATACAAATCTGAAAATAAAAATTGTAGATCTCTCAAGTATTCTAATTTCTAATTAGCATCTAGCCATATTAAAAATTAAATAAATTCATAATTAAGGATTGTGCATTCCAATATTAGAAAAAAAGTGCGTTTGTTGTGTTGAAAACTGAGCATGTCAAAAATGGGTTGGAGGGCTTCCATTATGATTGCCTGTCAGTAGTTTCAAGTTTTCTCAGTTTATAGGTAAAACTGTTTGTGTTTTTGGTTTTTGAATAAGTTACCTTAATCATGAAGGACCAAATAATTTTTCATTGGTGCTGAGTCAACTTTCCTCCTTTATTCAGATGCAATAGGAGTTAATATTTAAATTAAAACTCTGAAAGTGGAGATGTGATACGTTATTTCATGTTTCCTCCTCATAATGAATGATAAAGATTATGGCTCTCTTTATTCTGGTAGGTATTTTTGAGTCGGAAAAGACTCAGACTTTTCTTCAAACATGTTAATGAGCTTTAGGAAGATATAGACAATGAACAGAGGACTCTCTTGCAATATTTTTTTAGATTTCTAACTATTATTTCTCAAATTGAATCAGAAAAATCTAAAAAAAAATTTTGGAGGGGTGATTGGTGACAAATGTGTTTCTCATCTTGACCTCTCATGTATTTCTCTTTCCCTTTTTACACTTTCTGAAATAACTGATTTGCTAATAGAAATAAAATTTGATGTGTAGAATTAAAGAGTTGTCTCAAAAATATTTTGGAAATGTTGAGTTCTTCTTAATTGGTGTCCTACTAAAGAAAAAAAGTTTAGGAAAATAATTGGTTTGTGAATCAAAATTAAATGAAAATTCAAGCTTTTTCCCCAATTGAATAGAATAAGAAGATATGTTTGCATAAAAAAAGCAGAAACTATAGTATGAAGTATAAGGGTTTCTAACATATGAATCCTTTCTAATTATGATTGCAATATAATGGGAACATACTGTTACTTCCAGATGTACACTTGTTCTGAGGTTTCCTAGATTCTTGTTTTGGTTTGCTAGTAGTGGACACAGCTGAATTCACTGAGATTTCCTAATAAGAACCTAGTGTTCTGTAAATTCAGGAAACTGCTGACTTTTATGAGAGGTAAGTTATAATGGTAGACGTCATTTCATTTCCATTCCAACTTGAGTGATACAAGATCAGTTGTGTGATTAGCAGTACATTATTCACTTCATAACATGCATCAACAGGACCATATGATGTATTGCCACACGGAATTCCACATACATGTGAATGTTTTTTAATACAGAGTATCTTTTTCTTCAGAAAATCTTCAAAATATAGTTAAGAGGCATCTTGGCATGTTGGAAACATTTTGTTTATTGATATGGATGCCTCTTGTTTGGTCAGTTTGTTTGTTGCAGTCCCAGCAGACTGTTCAGAAATTCACAGGGGTCAGGCAAATCCCTTTTTTTGCCTTCCAGAACCACTCTTGATGATGCTGAGAATGGAATCTAACCTGTTTGTATTTTTAATTGGATAAAGGCTTGGTTAGCAGCAACCCACGTTACATAAAATATTTGCCAAAAATGTTAGACAAACTGCCTTCTGCTCATCTTGCAGGTGGGGGTACATTACTTATGGCCTTTTGCTAAAGCTCTGGTTTAACTATATTTTAAGTAAGCAAAAATTTATGTGATCTTATAGCAGTTTTCTGTGTGTGGCATCAGATCACAGCAGCATGTGTGAGTCAGCCAGACATCCGGCCTCTGGCTTGGTGAGATTTGGAATGATCTCAACTGTGAGCGTGCGAGTGCCTCCATCATTACTGATCAACCAAACTTCTGTGGACCAGCAAGAGCATAGCTAGTCCTCAGAAGAACAGGTTCCCAAAATAAGGATACTAGATATGGGTGACAGGATTCTTGACATCTGGGAAGAAAAGGAATAGATGTCTTCTAAACTGGGCCAGGAAAAGGTTGTACTAAATCTTTTTGAGAATGGCTTCAGTACAAGGAAGAGGGTGGAGACATCGGACTTCCTGCCTGGCTGTATGGAACTGGACTTAAACTATAAATCTCTTACTTTCATCTGCAATGGAGCTGAAAAGAAGGAAGGGATCAAAAGGGAACGCTCAGGTGATTTTAGAGGTGGGGAACATGAGTTTAGGGGGCATTTCCTCGTCAAAGGAGGGAACTGACTTAGAAGTCTCACAGTGCATGAAAGAAAGAACAAGGTGTGCAGTAAAAAGTTGAAAAATATTGTCAGTGACCATGAAATGCAGAAAGGATGATTGAGATACAGAAGAGGATGAGGAAAGGTTTTTTTGCTCTGCTCTTAGAAGAAGTTTTCTGGTATGATAGAGAAAAAAAATGAAAAAATGATACATGATGGAGAATGGGTTAAGATTATCCCAAAATGTGTCATCATATTCATCATGTATGGGAAGATTTTGAAGATATGTATTTCTTCAAAGCAGTCATTTTTGTGTTTGTGTGTGTACTTATGGATTCGCGTTTACGTTAAGGAAAGAAGTCAGGGATGCTCTTTTAGGCAGACTGATGCCCCTCAGGATCAGATGAATGGAGAAGTGGGTTGTTTGGTAACTTGTGAAAAGAAATTATCACTAGAGTGGATAATTTGCAACATCTGCAACATTGCAGATGTTGTCCATCAATTCCCCTGTACTTACAGGCATCGGAATATGAAGCCAGCTTTGAAAGTAGATCTAGGTACAGCAGGGAGAAAAAATGTGTCTGACCTTGGCTGATGTTCTTGCTGCTGGTTGTGATTCATCCAGTCCTGCAGGCAAGATGGGAGAAACAGGTGGTGCCTCAGCTGGTGAATCACTGGAGAGAGAAGAAGAGTCTTTTGTTCAGTAGCAGAAGCCAGCCTGAGCAGCTACTGCCACTGGTGCTGGCACAGGTTAATGAGAAGAGGAGGATGAGAACACAGTGTTTGCCACAGCTGCTATTGCTGCTGGAGTCTTCTCTATTGATTTTTCTGTTTTTCCTCCTTGTGGCAAAATCAAACAAAAGTGCTTCAACAAAACTGGCTTGGTGTTCTTCTGGGACTTGGAATCTGATGTGCATTAATAACAGTGTGCAAAACTGCTGTGCTGAATACTACCTCGATGCCTGTGAGCTGAATTAGCCAGGATAGGGTAGTCAGCTATGATAGGGAGCAGTTTTCTTCCCAAGGATAGATCTCCATGTTCTGTCTAGGATCATTTGGTATATTGTGAAAAGACCAAAATATTTTCCACCATCCAGATGCCTATAGTTACACTGAAAATGTAAAGAGACAACAAAGAAACTACAAGTATTTTAGATTTGTGTTTCTAAATTTGTAAAGATGAGGCTATTATCATAGACATAAAAAGTTTGTATAAAAATATGAACATTTTCTTACTGTGGGTTCCTTTATAGGATTTTGTCTTTACACTGTGCAAAATCAAATTGTATTCAATTTTAATGTACATGACAGCTAGCTAGCTTTATTCAGCAGGCTTTATGATAGGTTGGGAACTTCACTTGAACTGGTTTTCCTATAGTGAAAACGTGCAGGAAATTACCTTATTAGAAATACATAAGTTTTGTGCAGTCCACCTTGGTTTTGTTTATGACAGTGTAGATTTAAGGTTAGAAACACTGTTAAAAGAATTCTGAGGGGAAAAATAAGTAATTATTTAAAAATTCTTTTTTTCAGATAAAACCAAATATTTATTTTTAGGCTTAATACTTAGTAGGATTGTTGCTTTCAGAAAGATAGTTACATATATTTTGTGATCCAGGAGCTCTGACATAATTTCTTGACTTTTTATCTGTAAAGAAGGTAAAAACTCTTTGTGCCCTGGGAGTCTTCTGCAGGCAGACTTCTTTGTTTTCCCTGATTTCATTCCAGATGTCAGAGAAGTCATTTGTGTTGTTGGCAGCTCCTTGTGCTATCTGTAGCAGTGGTAGGTTTTTGTTTTGGTTTTTTTCAACAACACACAGAGCAACCATCAAGAAAAAAAACCCCACCAAACAACAAACAATGCTACTCTTATTTTGATAAGACCAGAAGTCAAAATCCCCATAACAGGAACCTAGTGTGTGTTCTCTGTAAAAAAATGCTGCCTCACAAAATGGCAGCTGATCAGCAGACAGGCAAAAACATTAGTGCTTATTTGTTGTAATGAAAAAATTCTTTTATAGTTCTTTGAATTTGGATTTTCAGTGCTTTATGTTTTAATTTTCATGCCCATTGCGTCCTGTATTGTGTTACTGCAATGTCAGGCAAAGGGTAAGAGAATTAGAACAGGGAATAATACAGAAAGTATGTAACAGTTTGCAGGTAATGTGAAAAACGTGTGGTATTATCTTCATTGATATTATTAGCATGGAATCATCTCCAAATGATTCTTCACCACATTTCTCAAGGTAGAGGTGAATGACTCTTCTCTATACCACCATGGTACAGGGACCCTGAGTCATAGCCAAAAATAGAGGCATTTATGTTCCCAATAGGAGCTGAATGGAGTCAGGGAACTTTAGCACTAAGCTGTTATCTTATATAGTTCATATGTAGTTGCTCCCATATTCCAAAGGACTTAGTTGGAACACCACATTTTGGTCTGCAAGTTTGGCAGACTTGTGAAGAAATTTCTTACTATGTGACTCTTCATATTTTGAATTTTATCATCATTTTGGGGCATTTCTTCTCCAAAGCAGGTATGCACTGATCATGCAGATGCCATTTTGTGTTAATGAAGTTTCCAGAAGGATGCTTTGGAAAGTTTGGGTTTGTAATTTGAATGCCAAACTTTGTGGAGGCAGGGGTTGTGGCGCTCTGAGTGACTCAAGGATATTCCTAGACTGACAAAGTTTTCCATAAACAGTTCTAAAAACTGGCAAACAAAACTGGGTGTTGTTTTTTAATATAGGTTACCAACATCCTCTTTTATATTTACTCTTCATCTGATCTTTAAAACTTAGACTGCTCTTTATGGCACCCAGCCAAACTGCTGCTCTGGAATGTTGCATGGAGATCTCTTAAAAGGGAAATCATCAATAGTCCGGCAGGCAGAGAGTGCCAGGAATCACCATTTGCTGTGCTGCAGGGTTGAATCCCTATACTATAGCAAGGTAGATGGAATGCTGGTGGCACAAGGTGAAAGTCTAGAGAATTACATTCTGGTTTTACCATATGTCTTTGCTATTACTTGAGAAAACTAAGAACTGAAAGGAAGCTAAGGGAAACTCTGGAATCCATTTGAAAAGCTTTGAGAAAGTTGAGGATCCCTATCTAGGTGACATTGGTCTGGGATCCTAGTGCTGTGAAACTTCTACACTAATGTAGATGAATATTGAAGTAACCTCAGCAAGATGTAATGCATTCTCCAGTAAACAAAGATGAGTCATGATTTACTGACATGTGTGTTTGATGAAATTGTATTAAGTTTGACCTGATTTTTCACTTCGGAGATTTTTGTTGTTTTTTTTTCTTTCTTTTAAGTGTGGGAATCATGTGCAACAATTGATTCCTACAGCTGTTTGGTCAGTCCAGGAGCAGGATCTATTCTGCTGTGTCTTTGCAATTTGTAGTTGCATTGTTCCTTCATATATTGTGGTGCTCAGTAATGAGTCTGGACTTAGAGTCTCATACTTGAAGTAATGGTAGAAGTTTTAGAAGCAACTCAGTGTTATTTCAGAGGAGTTTCTGACTTGGTTTGGTGTTTTTAATTTTTTTTGTATGTGTTCGTTTCCTTAGTGAATTGTAAATTGGCTGAGATGTCCAGTCTACTTTCATGTATTTTTTTTTGCAGGTGTGTTTTTTTTCCTATGGTTAATAAGAGTTTATGCAGTATATCTTCAAAGCTTATGTAATTAATTTTTCCATTAACTCAGGAGCTAACAGCTTCTGAGTAGTTTCTGCCCACCATCCTTATATATTTTCCTTTTAAAGTCTGTAGGATCCTCCCTACAGTTGTGTCTACAAATTACCTCTTTTTCTTTGTTTACTAATTTTTCCAGAACTGCTCATGGTTGTCCTCGGTTGATGCTTAAATAATTCTGGAGATTTTTTGAGCAGCCAGCTCTCTCTGAGACCTACTATATTGTCATACAAGTTCAGAGACATTAGTCTTTTCATAGTTGCAGTGCTGGATTGAGGTTATTTGACACTGTAAAAAAAAAGCAATTACTTCTCCATCCTCCTGCCTCATGATGGCTGTCCATTCTCCATAGCACAGTACTAGTGCAGAGGTGTTATGAGTGTGGAATCTGTGGTGTCTCTGTGCTCCAGGAAGGGAGTTGGTAAGGGGATTTACATCCTGGAAGCCTGGGTTTCATCAGGGCTTTGCATTACTCACTCCACAGTGGGGGAAGTCCACCGGGGATCGGTCCTGGTGGCACACGAATGGAGGTAGACGCTTCCATCCCTACCTGCACTTCCCTGAATTCTCTTAACACTACTCTTCTAGAAAATGTGAGATTATTCCAATTATTTTGCAATATGTGCAGCTTTGTAGAACTTCATGTAAGTGCTTGAAAAATTCAAATTGTCACATACATTCATTTTTGAGGCATACTGTAATGATTTTTTTCAGGAAGCAAATCTGCATTGATAGGGACAACAGTGGAACTCTGAGCAACCTGGTCTAGTGGGAGGTGTCCCTGCCCATGGCAGGGGTACTGGGACTAGATGGTCTTTAAGGTCCCATCCAACTCAGAATTCTATGATTCTATGATACTGTGAACAGGTGACAAATCTTAGGGAAAAACTGGCCTCATGACTACACTACTCCTGCAGAATGAATACAGCAAAATATTACATGGGCTTGCACAAAGTTGCAGGAAGGGACTGAAGTTGTCCCAGGCCTCCTTACCTTAATTAGTGGTTTGTGCCTGGGTTCTGCAAAAGTTTGGATTTTCCTGGATTTATTTCCTGATAACCTCTGCAGATGTGATGTCTGGGACAGTGCTGCTTGGACAACTGTTTATTGCAGCTGATATATTCTCTTCGTGACCTCATGACTCCCATCTAGTGTCTCAAATCACTTGGGAATAACTAATGCCTCAGCTCTCAGTTGCTTCTCAGTTTCACCATCAGCCAGCTTAATGTTCACCCTACTTTACAATTACAGGAAATGAAGATCTTCTGAGGTAATATGAGTGCAGATGAGCAGTATGTTTGGTCTATGGGGAAATAATGTGAGAGAGAAATTACAGATAGTAAAAATAGATGTGAGTTTCAGAGATAGTTCTTATAATTCTTTTTTCCTCTGATTCTAAAGCATATTTAATGGTGTTGCATGGCTTAGTGAAAACTTCCAAAATTTAACTAAGAGTCATGCAGGCTTTCACTCTTTGTGGGATTGGTTGTACAGATAATGTGCACAGCAAATTTGCCATAACCCCTTGGGGATACTCATAGCAAGGAATGATAGAAAGGGCTGTCGTCCACCATCAGTTAACTGCTGCAAATGAGTTAATGACATTTTTTTAGCACCAGTAAAACATTAGAAAGAAAGCATAAATAGTCAGGAAAAAGACAAGTTTAATGAACCAGAAAATCTACATCGTTGTAGAGAGCGATAGGAAATGTACAGTGTGCTGGCAGTATTCCAGACTTAATTCGGTTTATGTCCTGGATAACTAGATTTGACTCTTCAGTAATAAAAATGTGTAATGCCAGTTACACAGTCCTCTTCAGCAGACAAAGGTGCATTGCTTGGGAATGAAAATGTTTAAGTCCCAGCAGAGGGCAAAAAGGGTTGCTGTGACTGCTATCTTTCCACACAGGGGTTATTTATTGCCTCTTTTATGGAATTTGCACTGCGCCAGAATTTAGATGAGCTCATGTACAGTGTACAATGCACAGTGACTCGGAGCTAAATGGTTATGAAAGACATGACATTTGTGCACTTGTGGTGCCAGGTTTTAATGACTGAAGAATATGCATGTCTGTGTGAAGAATTATCAATGTAAGATTTTAGTCTACAGTGTGTAGATATTTTTTAGAACACGCCAGTATTTTAGTAATGAAATTAATTGATCAAAATTAATTCTGTTCTTTGTACTTGAGATATTTATTTCTTTACGAATTACTTACTGTACACATCTTTTTGTGTCCAGTTTTTGAATGTAAACTAAAAGAAAACTTAAAATTTTGTTATTTAATTGGTGATATTACTAAGTTCTCATTTGATCCCTGGGGATTAGGTTCTTGGGGAGGGAAGCAGAAAGAGTTTTCTTTAAGCAAAACCAGGTGCAGCTGACTGTTGTTTGAGCCAATTTACTTTACAACAAGTTTGATTACTAATATGTCTGAAATCTGACTTTTGGTTGCTATGGTAAAAGTTACATGACATAATAGTATCTCCTGATTAGTTTAATTTGGAAATTAGCAGCTTATATTGGCTTCTCTTGTACTCAATTTGTAAAGTAATAGAGTGAGATTTTGAAAATTAATACATTTTCCTCTTGCTTGATTGTAATATGAGTGCAGGGTGGAAGTGGTACTTCAAGAGAATGTTCAGTTTCTCAGCTTCATTAATATTTTACTCTTTTTAACACTATGTAGATAGGTTTTTCTATCATGTTAGAATAACAGGACTACTAAATGCTTTATAAATAAAATGCTTGATTTAGATTCTGAATAATATTCTGATGTGGCTCTATATCCAGTTTGGGAAACAAATTAAAGCATAACATGCCAGAAGTTGTTCAAGTCTTCCTGAAATAACTTTTTCCTTATTTGTCTTGTTTCATGCAGGCTTTTCTTCACCGTATGATCCAATGTGCTGCAGCCAAAGTGGACAAAAATGTCACAGAAGAGACAGTTAAGGTTAGTCTCCTAATTACATTTTTCTTCTGTTTTGTATCTGATGTTTCACTTATGTATGTTTTATTCTTTTGCAGATGTTGTTTTCAAATATTGAAGATATTCTTGCAGTTCACAAAAACTTCCTGTCCCTTGTGGAGGATTGTTTACAGCCAGAACCTAATGCACAGCATGAAGTTGGAACCTGCTTTCTGAATTATGTATGCTATCTTTTATTTCAGCCTTTTTTTCATGTCTTTCTTTTATTTTTTGCCTTTATTAATTTCTGTCATAATGATAAGTGCACCTAGTCATGAAGACTAAATATGACTTGATTGCATAATGAAGACTACTTTGAAGTTCATCTCTTGGTTACTGTCATGTCAAAAAGCCCCAAAAAAACGAGATGGGAGGAGAGTGAAGAAAGAGCATATTAAGTGACAAACTTTTGTTGTTTCATCATTTTTATATTCACCAGATTAGCTCAGGCTGACAAACTGAGCCCTGCAACATGGGCAAAGCTATGCCTATGCTTTAGATGGAGGTACAAGGTTGCAGGCAACAACAAAATTAGTTTGTTTTTAATTCCTAAATAAAAATAAAGAATACTAAAAAGTAGTATCTTTTTATTCCCCCTTAAAGCTACGCAGAAATGTGAATATTTAGTAAAGAATTGCATATACTGGATAAAATACCTCCATGGTTCTGGATTGTGAAGATGTTTTATGTCCTGTAATTGGTTTCTAGTATTATTTTCCTGGTGAAGCAAAACAAGGATGTTACTGTTAACAGAGCTTTGCAAAATGAGGACAAATTAGTTTACTTTCAGTTGTAGACCTAACAAAAAGTCTAGGTTTCATTGTTATCTCTGGTTAGAGTCCCATTTGTTTGTTAAATCTTTGACTATTCACTGTGGGAGGAGAAATCTATTAATGGTTAGTGGAAACAATTCACAAAAGTTGACTAACATCAGTTTTTAACTCTGCAGAAAAATGGATCATATTTGAAAACAACTGTTTGCAGATAAATTGGTTAATAATGTCAGCAAATTAGCCACTCATTTAGCATTTTCTTCATGTATGTTTTTATCCTGTGTGTTTGTGGTAGTTCTGTGGTAGAAAGCACTGAAATATTTCAGCTAAACCTTATGAATTTCAACAAAGAAAAATGTAAGGTCTTGCATCGGGGAAAGCATAATCCAGGAGTGCAGCACAGGCTGGGATCTATCTAGCTGGGGATCAGCTCTGTGGGAAGGGACCTCAGTGTCCTGGCAAACCACCAGCTCAATATGAGTGAACAGTGGACTGCTGTGACAAAAAAAAATAAAGTCAAGGGGATGATGGGTTGCATCAGCAAGGGCATCACCAGCAGAGATAAAGAAATCATTATCATTGTTTGCTCCATGCTTGTTAGGCCACAGCTGGAATTCTGTGTTCAGTTGTGGTCCTTGCTATACAAAAGGGATGTGGACAGTGTGGACAGGGTTAGGAGAAGAGCCGCAAAGACGATCATGGGAAGTGTGCCATGTGGCTGCCTGAGAGAACTGGATTTGTTCAGAGTTGAGAAAAGAAGGCTTAGGGGAGACTTTATCACTATGTTCCAATGTTTAAAGGGTGGCTACAAAGATGGAGACTCCCACTTTATGGAGTCATATGGATAATATGAGGGGTAATGGGTACAAGTTTCTCCTGGGGAAATTCCAGTCGGACACAAGAGAAAAAATTTTCACAGTGAGAACAATCAGCCATTGGAATAATCTCCCCAGGGGAGTGGTGGATTTGTCAACACTGGACTCACTCGAGATGCGACTGGACAGGGTTCTGGGTCATCTTGTCTAGACTGTGCTTTTGCCAAGAAAGGTTGGACCAGATGATCCTTGGGGTCTCTTTCAACCTTCTGTTCTATGAATCTATGTTTGAAATTCCCAAGTGGTGCTTCCAGACTGTTCATAATTTGAAGCTAGACCTCAAATAATAAATGTATGAAGAAGAGCTGACTTTCTAGAATGAAGGCTATATTAGCTATTCAGCTTTGCAAAGTGTTAATTCCATGTTTTATTAATTAAAAAAAAATCAAAATATCAAGTGAAAAACAATGTCTCTCTGTTTCTGCAGAAAGAGAAATTCCGTATCTATGATGAATACTGTAGTAACCACGAGAAGGCACAGAAAGTTCTTCTTGACCTCAACAAAATAAGAACAGTGCGGACGTTTCTTTTGGTAAATAAACTTTGAACTGGTGTTCTAATGTCATATTTTTGGACAGGCTAGGGAATTGTTAGCACTGTCACCTCCACCATATAACAAGTACAAGCACCCCTGCAAGTGGTTAGCAGACAGTTTTAGCTGGGGGTGGTGTTTCCAGAGGGAGGGGGTGTGTAAATCGTATTTTCACTGCTGCACGTGGATCTGTGGACAATACAGTGTTAGGCAGTGTGCCTTGAACACATTGGCCGGGAGACAAGGGTGTGAATCTCTAGAAAGGACAAAGAATAGGATAAAATAGATGAGGAGGGATAGGGAAAGGAATTGCAGAAAGCAGCTGAAGGACTCAGCAAAACTTCTGAAGGTAAGGTCCATGTTCTGGTACTGTAGCCAGAGCTGTTGCAGACAGAAAAATCTTTTGTTATGGATCCTAGAGTAGCCATTCTAAACTTAGATACTGACTTAATCTAAGGTTGAAAGAAGTAGCCCCACAACTAATCTTTCGCTTTATAAGACAAGTAAGGAGGGGTTTGAAAATGTTAAGTATGATAGTCCTTATGGTTCTTCAACAGCAAAACCAGTTTCCATGTTAACATTGAGCTTGCTAATAGTTGACATTAGTTGTTAAAAGAAGGATTCATTGTGGAGTGATTTTTGTGTTTCCTCCCTGGTGTCCTGTGGTAAAAAGGTCAGCTTTGAAATGTGTAGCCTACTGTATTGGAACGTAAATACCTGAGGAGGTGTCCATGGATATGCTGTCATATTTTGGTGTGATCAGATTTGATCATTATATTTTGGGACTGGAGAGCAAATGACCTATCAGCAAAGCATCACAGATGTGTTTGAGAGAAAAATATTCTGCCTATGCTGACAGTATAAAAAGTTTTTTAAATTTTATTAATTATTTTTAGCATGCAGTAGGGTTTCACTACTGCTATTGACAGAGTTCTTGGTAAAGTTGTCCTACTGCAGCTCACTGATGTTTTGAAAGATACCAGATCTGACTCTCCAGTTGCACTTCCTTACAGCCAAGTTAATGAGCAGTGTGGGAATTTCCTTATTGTGGGAGATAGGGAGTGACATGAGGCACCATCTGCCTTTTTGCTAAGAATCTCTTATTCAGAAATGCTTATTCATAGTTAAAAACTGCTTCAAAGTTGTCCTATTGTTCCTTGGTGGTTGACACAGTATCCTTCACCTTGTCCCAGACCGAGGAGCTTCATACACGTGGTTCTTGTATTGGGAGCAGCATGGCCAGACTCAAGAAGAAAGGGTGAATGCTGACTACAGAGACAAAAAGCAAAATACTCTGGAGAAAGATTACAAAGAGCTTGTTTCGTGAGAAAGGAAGCCAAGTGTGCAGTTGTGGCAGTTCATGATGTGTCAGTGTTACATACTCCTGGGCACATGCAGAGGGCTTTCACATCTGGTTTGGGTTCCTCATAGATTTGGGGCATGGCTGTAGGATTAAGTGGCAGCAGTCTAACCTAGAGAACAAGGTTCTGTAGAACAAAGAACACCTGACTGTATGATTTGAAAGTACAGTCAGAGCCTTCTGGGCACACCAAAGGATTCAGGTCATGAGAGCTGTGGTTATCTATAAATAACTGGAAGCTGAAACCAGACTTTTGAGCCTTTGCGTATAGAGACAGTTGATATAATAACCATGTCTGCATTGCCATTATCTTACTCGGTCTTTATCAGTAAAGCTTTTGTGTTGGCAGGTTAAGTGAGATCCTTTAAGATAAAGCATGCTTTAGGATAAGACAGAAGCTGGTTAACCATGAGTACAAAGCAGAGACTTAAGGGTGGGTGTGGAGATCCCCATAGCAGCACTACTTATAGGATATGTATGTTGAGTGGCCACCCAGTTATGTAGCCTCTGTTCCATCAGCAATGTGTCTGCATCCAGATCTGTGGCCTATGTCGACATCCCATCTTGCTGCCTGAAATAACTTTTGTTTAATGTCCTCAGTTTAGACAACTTGTTCTTTGAAGCTGAGATTATCTCATACCATTGCATCACAATTCCTTCTGATCTCTCCATAAAATAATTGTCATCATTACTTTAGGTCTTTATGTACTTACACTTTAATTCCAGCAATTCCAAATATTTGCTATGATGTCCTTTGCATGTTTCTTATCCCCAAAAGCCCTTATTATTTTCTCTCTCTCAGCTGCTTTTATTGGGTACTTCCACCCAATATTTAATTTACTCTCTACTTCTGTAATCAGATGTCTTGTTGAAACTTTTTAATAGCCTTTTGCCCATGACTTAAGGACATTTTATTCATTGCACATCAAGTTTAAATACAGAAACATGGAAAAAAGGACGTGGGGTTTTCTGAGGTGTGTATTAAGATGGCTGTGCTCAAAGATTCAAACCATCTTTGATACTACTTAATACTACAAACACTTTTTAGAAACAACAACAGCTATAGTGGTCACCCTGAAATATTTTTATTTTTGTTTGTTGAAGTCTGAAAGCATATTTTGAGAATTTTATTAGCTGTCTTTTAGTTTCAATCTTTAAGAAAAATTCCTTCTCTTCATCAGACTGGATGAAGAAGGTACTTAGGCGAGAGGCCTGCATGATGCCTTTGTGGCTTCCTTGTCATGTGTGATAGCCTGTGCATGTGTTCAAGCTATACTTTCGACAGTCTTGCAAACCTCCCTCCTTATGTATATATATATATATTACATAGTCTATGTATACTTAAGTCAAACATTGCCATATACCTATGCCCTTGTCTTTCTTTCTGATAATTTTCTTGGGATTTTTCAATAATTTGTGAACCTGTTCCCACCCCAGAACTGCATGCTCCTTGGAGGGCGCAAGAACACAGACGTACCCTTGGAGGGATATCTGGTGACGCCAATACAGAGAATATGCAAGTATCCCCTTCTTTTGAAGGTACTTACAAGATTTTTATTGAGGACTTCATACTTCCTATATAAAACTGGTTGCTAAGCATGTTTCCGAACTCCAGGGACAATCTTTCTACACAGTGAATTATCTCTTTATTAAGATATTGGAGCCAGACTTGCTCTCATTAAAACTGGTGGCAAGTCTTCTGACATCAGTGTTAAAAGAACTGAGGAGCTTGGCTGGATCGAGATGATTAGTTCTGTTCTGCTTCTAGTGGTAAGGTTGCCTCTCCATTGTTGGACAGAAGTGAGCCATTTGGGAGACTTTAATGAGTCTAATTTCAGCTGGGTTTGACCATGCCCTTGCTTAAAATGCTTGGGATAGCACAGTTTGTTGGTGACACACTTTGATGGCATTAATTTACCATCAACAAACTGAAAATGAAAAATACTAATGAATTTTTTTCATAAGAGAAACTGTAGAGAAACAGTAAGATGCTGTAAATGGTTTTATGTACAACTATATGTTTATTCTTATCATATTGTGACAGCTTAAATCAATGAAAAATGTTAAAAGTGGTGATTAACATTAGATATTCAAACATCTGAATTTTTAATTTACCATGTTATGAAATAAAATACAAGAATGTTAATATTTTAAGCAAATTTTTGCTTAACGAATTAACGCCTAGCATTGCTTATTGTTCCAAATTGTGAGAGGAAAGCCAGGACAGATTCTGCTCTAAAAGCTACCTGAAACATGATTATTGAACAGTATTTTTCACAACGCATGTGTGAGCTTTGATCTGCAAGATTGCCAGTTGTGAGGCATATGACATAAAAAATCTAAAAATAAACACATTAGAATTAAAGTTTTAAAAACAAATTAAAAATATAATCATTACACTGAGGTATGAGTCATTCCAGATAGCTGTGGCTTTACAGTTCCCTTGGTCTATTTTGAAATTATTTTTCTCTTCTATTTTTTTGAAATACATACAGATAAAACAGGGAAAAATGACAAATGAATTACTCTGTAGCAATGAAAGGAGTATATGAAGTAAATTTAAATACAGGGTGTGGTGGCAGCAGGGTTAGGGCTTTGCAGGGTATTCACTGGAGGCTGTTCTCAGTCAGCCCAGCTGTAAATGGGTAGTTGGTAGTTTGAGATGGGAAATCTCAAACAAATGCTGGTGACTCCACTTTTGTTTATCAGCATGGCTGCCAGTACCATCTGAAATCAGTGAGTCACCTAAGCTATTGTTCAGTGCTTTGCTGCATTGCATGAGATTAAACAATAGTGTGGAGCTAAAGGAACGTGTGTTTTCTGCCCTGAGCTGCAGGAAAGGCAGGTGTTAATTTTGACATGAGTGAATTAATGTTTTTTTAAGCAGAATTGTTATCCTTGCTCTTGAACAGTTGTATCCTGCACAATATGAAAAATAAATGAATAAACCCAAACCCCAAAGCTCAACATGGAGAAACAGTATTGGGGGAGAAAGTAGCTGAAATGCAAACTTCTTCCTAAGTTGTCATGATTATTTATTGTTAGTAATTAATTACTCTTGGGTTTTAGTGTCCCACTAGGACACAAGACTAGAGGAGTTACTGCTTTTCCACTCAGTAAAAGAGAAGACTGGCTACTTTCTTTTTGTGCACTGGTTTGGTTTAAGTCTCCTGTAATGGGCCTTTAGAGATCAAAGACTAGTTTCTTTTTTTTTTTTTTTCCTTTTCCTTTCTATGTCTAAATAGGAATTACTGAAGAGGACTCCAAGGAAGCACAGTGACTATGCAGCCCTAATGGAAGCTCTCCAGGCCATGAAAGCTGTCTGTTCCAACATAAATGAGGCCAAGAGACAAATGGAAAAATTAGAGTTTTTGGAAGAATGGCAGTCTCACGTTGAAGGATGGGAGGTACCGTTATAAGATTTTGCTTTCTGTGTTGAGGAGGGAGCAACAGTTTTCAACAAGTATGTTTTTGTGATCCTGAGGTTCTGTCAAGTCCTCAGTTTTGTGAAATCACAGCTTTTGAGAACTGCTCTGTAAATTAAGTTGTCTGTGACTGAGCAATGCTGTATGAAATAGCAGACTTCAAGGAAGGATAGTTCTTTAGTGTTTGTATTAACATGTGTCTGTGCACACAAACACATCTATAAATCCTAATTTAAATGTTGATTTGATTTTACTGCTGTCTATGCTGTCCTAGCAGCACTTTGTCTGGTTGAAAAAAATTTGTTTATTCTTTATTATTGATTAAGCATTGAGTCTATAATTTGTCAGCTTGTTGGTAGTCTCTTAATAATGGGTGAGCTAAACTAATGTAAACATACTCAGTGGAATCTGTGTGAGATTTGTGGGGCTTTTTAATAATTTGGAAATGGAAGTACTTTAATGCTCCAACCAAGTTTTGTGAAGTAACCATAGATCTGGTTCTGAGTTAAAATTTTAAGTAGTAAGCAGAACAGCCACACTTTCCCCAAGAAAACAACAAGATCGAGTAGTTGTAGCAGCAAAATCTTCCTTTTGAATTATCCTGAGCACTATAATTAGTTCATATGGAAAGACAGGTGCAGGTAAGAGTGTATCTTTTAATTGCCTTGGGTGTTTTGTATTGATATGCCTGAGCTGTCTGCACTGGGGTGGAAGGGAAACACAAGTGAAGTTTCAATGAAAGAAATATAAACAAACAGTGTAAACATATTCAAAACTGACTTTAAAAAAAAAAAGACTCTTTTTTTTAAGAGGCAGATTTCAACGTGAAAGTTGTTCTTTGCTTTTTTGAATACTTTGCTTGAATATGCTTCTTCTCTTCCTGAGATAGCTGCTTAAGAACTAGAGGAAGAGGTTTTATCACTAAGCTTTGTGGAAGGCTTGCAGACTGGGAGATGCAGCAAGAAAAATATGTTTGTTGCATGTTAGTCTAGTAGCTCAAAGATCAGGTCTCAGTCTATATAGTGGGAAATTTCCTTTGTATGGTGCCAAGGAAAGAAAGGGTTGGGGACACAGATGGGACACTGAAGCAGAGAAAGCTTCAAGACAGACCTAAACTTTAAAGTGACAGTTTCCCATGAAGTCTGACAAATAATAGTTAGAACATTGACTAGAATAGACAACTTTTAAGTAGATACTTGTGGTAATAGATAAAAAAGAAGAAATAAATAGTTTCTGCACAGCTCTGTTCCCTCCCTACACCTCTTGGTTTTACTGTACCTGCTGTTTCTTGAACTTGCTTTGCCTGAGGATATGCTCTGGTTCTACAGTAGTGGATTTAGCTTTCCCCTGCCATCCAGAAGGATTCAGCAGAACAAGCCATTATCTGAAAGGAGCACAGATCTGAACAAAGACCCCCCTAAATACTACCCATGACACCACATAATTATTTCCTGTATGCTCTATGTGAAATCTCTTGATCAGTGGACTTTTGCAAACCTTTGGTTTGTTAGTGTGGGAAGATTTGGTTCATTCTAAACGTGGATTAAGCTACTAATTTTACTTTAATCAAAATTCTTCTTCTTTCTTCAGTGCATTGTGTGATTTGAAATGTTTCACTTCAAGTATTTTTGCCTTGTGTAGCAGCATTTTCAAGAACTGCTTTTCCATTTCTGGCAAATCATCTCATGCTGGAGCTCAGTGCATTGTAATCTTTTGGTACAGAATGGTCACTGTGAAATTCCACTAAAATTCACTGTGCATCATGAGAAGGAATTTTAGCAAGTAGAAAAGTGATATAATTGCTGGTCCATATTCAGACAAAACTTTGCACTTAGTTATAACCCTCAATCTGAAATAAAATAAAATTTAAAAAGTCAAAACAAATGCCATTGTATTGTTTGTAGGATTTTGAAAAAGAAAGGACTAATATAAAGTAAACTTCTAAATGTTTGAATTGAGAGGAGGTCTAGTTGACATCACTTAACAGCTGCTTCTTTGGACTAGGTGAAAATGTGTTCCTTCTTGTAATTAGCTTGAAGTTGCTGTCATCAGCAGTAATTTGGAAAGGTTAGTGTATCTGAACATTTAAATGCATTGGAAATGCTTGTGTGATAACCTCATGATAGTAGCAATAGTGCTTATGTTAACTAAAGTAGTTAAGTGCTTATGTTGCTGAATACTTTATGGCAAAGAAATCTGCTAAATAATCCTTATTGCCTATCACCACTTTTCTCCTTCTATTATTTTTAACTTTTCAATTAAATTTTCTAGTGCACTACAGTGATTAAAATTCTTCTACTTGCTTCCAATGTCTGAGTCACAGATATTTGTCAAATCCATCTTAATGAACACACTCAAGTATAAAGTTGCAGTATTATTAACTCAATGCATTATTAGTCATATAAATTGGTTAAGAACTTACTGTTCCCAAACCTCTGTCTCTGAACAAGGAATCCACTTTCCTGCATTAAGTTTCTTCTGAATTCTTGGTAAAACATCTGGTAGGAAATATGGTTGCTTTTGGAAATGCGTTAATGAGCAAAGGTAACAATAAAGAAGGAATGGTAACAATAAAGAAGGAATGGTAACAATATGGACATAAGCCTCTGATACAGACTTATTCTCCCTGTGTTCAGAATGTATTCTCTGCACTGTAACAAAGTAATTTCCTACCAACCTTGGTGGGTTGTTCTTTTGTTTTGTTTTGTTTTGTTTTTTGCCTCCCCTCTTCCTAGATTTCATTTTAGGATTTCACCTGTGCTTGAACTCCGAAAGAGTGCCACTGTCTTAAAATAGGATGTTTCCAGTGGAGTTATGTGGTGTTTATTGTATTTTAGCTGATCGGGTTTGATATCATGTGGCAACCACAGGGTGCACAATCTGGCAAAATTGCCTTGATCTTAATAAGTGCATCTTTTTCGGGCATGGTATAAGGTTAGTCCTTGAAATGGTAAGAATTCCATAGCATGTATATGAGCTAACAGTATTTTGAATGATTCCCAACAACAACTACAAAAAAAAAAGTTCCTGAGTGCAATGTTTGAGAGTGGATTTAATTAAATAAACATCTGGTTTTCTGCATTGGTGAAAATAAAGAGGCAAACTTGTTGGAGATTTCCTTCCAGAAGGAAATGCTTAGCACATTGCTTGGCCCCAGCTAGAAGGAAAAGGAAAAAAATAAAGACTATTTTTAGAATCTGATCAAAGCATGACTTGAATTCCTATACTTAAGTGTTATAAAATGAAGCTTGTGTTTATTATGATAAAAATACAGATTCATGGAAAAAATGGAACATCTGTTTCAAGAAAGATGATTTTGAATATAATGACTTTCTCACTTAATTTCCTAAGTGGTTAAATTTATTGGCCTGAATTCAGAACTTGTGTAGGTGGCTGTCTCAGTTGGAGAATGGCTCAGCAGCTGAAGGAGTCTTTCAGTAAAATTTGTGTGGATGTTTCAGTGAGAGAAGAAAAAATAAAATTGTTGCATTTGTTGTAAGCTGGAATCTGAACAACCCAATCTGAGTCATAAGCCAACTTAGTGACAGCAGCATGGGGTGTTCTGTTCCTTTCCATTCCAACATATCATCAAGTAATATTTTACTGGAGATTTATGTTTTAAACTCTGGAATTTCTAGCCCTTTCACATTTTATTTGTTTCCTATGTCCATGTGCAAGTACAGAAGAGTAAGTCAGTATTGGTCTGTAATTTCAGGCTTTTATCACTATTAAGATGCTTGCCACTGACTCAATATAGTCAAACCTCTGTATTTGATGGAAATTTGCCCAGAATATACAGATAAGTACCTTTTTTTGTAACAAAAAGTACCAACCAATGCTGCTTTTCATCTCAAGGTAATAAAAGTAATTTTTTTAATGTCAAAGAGGGCTATTTAATGAAACGAGGATGAGGGGTGTTTTGTTTTAAATTTCTTGTGTATAGTCTTTTTCCTTCCAGTGCTTTTTTTTTTTGATAGGGTCATGGTAGCCCACATTTCAGACCTCTTGCCTGAGCTGTTTCCTTAGTTAGAATCACAGGTGTCTGACTGACAGCCAGAGGTTATCAGAAGCCAGTTGCAGGCTTCAAGATTTTATGGGCTTTTAATTTCCACACCAGCTATCCTCTAAAGGCACAGAGTCTTTGGTCCTGGTGCTGCCCAGAGGAGAGGATTGCTGTGCAGTCTTTAGTGACCCAGTAGGATGCACGGAGGCAAAACTAGTCTAGATTCACAGTGTAAGCCTGCTTTGCACGTAATTTTTTCCCCAACTGAATAATTTACATGATCTGTTGGAAGATTATTAAAATAAGTTTGTTTCTACAATACATGGCATTTTCAAATTGAGAGATTACAAAAACGCTGGTTTCACTGAAAATAGCCCATGATTTCTACTTGCAGGTACTTTAAATGTATAGAAGCATGAATAGCATAGTAGTAGTGATTTTACATTTAGGTTGAGCAGCTCTATCATCTTCTCTTACAAGCACAGAGTATAAATGTCTGTGAAAAATTTGAAATAGCAAATTGCTTTTCAGGTTCAAGTTGCTCATATTAGAAATTCCTGTGGTAGTTTCTGTGCAAATGCTTAATGAAAACATGTTTGTGTCAGAAGGTTTTGGTAAGACTTGTTCCAAAACAATTGTAGGTGATGTAGTTCAGTTTTACCTGTGCAGCAGAGAGCCTCACCTACTTCTGGGGCGAGGGTGACCCCTCATATGTTACTGCAGCCTTGACCATTCCCCCATGAGAGGGACAGCTTGGAGCTGGAAAAGTGAATTTTCCTACTGGGCTGGATATCAGCTGTAGCTTGGTGTTCCTGCTGAGAAGTCTTGGGAGGGTTTAAGGTGTAGCTCCATCTTTCACGAAAACTTGTTATGGTTGTCCCCTTGGTGGATATGGCAGTGCTCGTGTGTGCTCTCTGCTTCATCCTTCTTCAGGCATGTTTTTAATCTCTAAGGGATGTGGTGGAGAGCAGTGCTCAGCCCAGATATAGAAATAGCAGTGCTTTCTCATAGTATGCCCTTCTTCTTTTTTTTGTCCATTTCAGCTCCATGCCCACCCAAAGTCTGGGAACAGGCAAACCCTAAGTATTACATAGGCAAGGGAGTGATGGGATTTTTCTGCACTGGCAGTGTTATGTAGGACAGCAAGATGTGACTTCTGATCCTGTTTTCTTATTCCCTTCGACTTCACCAAATAAAACAGCACTAACAAAATTCACTGACCTGCAGTCACACCAGCATGGGTTGTGATCTTGTCAGAAGGTATCTGATAAGTGACATTAACACTGTTCAGTCTTTGGATGAATTGTCTTCAAGGGAAAAAAGTATCCCTAGAACGTTGTTTTCATCACCTAGCAGTCTATATTAGAAAGGGAAGAAAATTAGGAGGATAACATTAGCAAAGGGCAGCAATGTCCTACAGATAACCCTCACTGCCATACTGTCACACTGAACCTGAATCATGTGAATGAGGCGATTTTTAATAAGTCAGGTAGCCTGAATTATATATACTTAAAATATGTATAAAGTGTGTTATTTTATGACATGATGCTGGCACAGTAGCAGATCTTGTTAGGGCTGTTGGGAAAAGGTTGTGTTTTTCTATACTGAAAGTGAAGAAGATATTCTTCAATAAGAAAAGACAAACTTTTTTTATAAAATCCTTTCTATTAGAAAAACCTCATCATTTTTTAGAAAGCTGAAACTCCTGTTACAATTTTGAAGCCTTAAGCTGATTTTTTTTTTTGGCTTCCTTACAAAAAAATGCCATTTTTCTGCAAAGTTGAAGTTTTCTGTAAAAACAAACCAAGACCCTTTAAAAATCATCCAACCTTTTAAAATGCAAATTGTTAGTAAGTACTATTCCAGCAAATTTGAAGCAGAATAAGATATTGTTTACTCTTTTTAATACACAAAAGCAATGAAATGGAATGGAAAAAAGTGACGTGCTTTTCTGTAATTGTGGTCAACAAGCATTACATGCAGCCCTAATTTATGCCTAATTTATATCACTGAGTGTGCTTTTAAGATGTTTCAATGTTTGATTTTGAATAAAACTGTAAAATTAGCATGCTGGTGCTGATGTTGTGTCAGGAAGGGAAATATGCTGTAGTGGCTATAGATGACATTCATCCTGGCTTGTTTGATCACTTGACCCTGAATGGAAGCAGGAGTGGTTAGTTAATGCAGATCCTGAAGTGGCTTTGCTTAGAGACCTGAACTGTGTTCCAGTGTGATGGTTGTGCAATCTCACTTATCTCTGTAAACAGACTGCATTCTCCTTAGGACAGTCTGAGCTATTGCTCAATATTCACAGCTGTGACATACAAAGGATGAACAGTAGGATGGAGAACTGTGAAAATAGAATGCATGCTTGCTTCTTGGCTCTTAATTACATCCATTTTTCTTTGGTCTACTGTGGTTAGATCAAGAACAGGAAGTAACTGCAACTATCACATGCATAAACCATTCAGAGCATGTGTAGAAGGCAGGAGAGTCCTGGCTTCTTCAGGTTTGCCAAGCTGATTTGAGTTCTTCAAGTCAAGAAACTCTTCAAACCTTTGATGTGTGCTTGATGCAGCCAGCACAATATATAATAAAATTATCAGTAGGATTGTGTGTCTGGATGCATATAGCACAGGGACAGCAGCTCCATCCCACAGGAACATGATTTTTCACACTAGCAAAATACGTCTTGGAATTCAAGGTAGGCTTCCTTGAGAGGTAAATTTCTCTTTACAAGACATAGGAGTGCCATGAATTTTTCATATAAATATTTTTTCTGAAAATATTTTCCTTTGTTAAAGTTGCTTCTCTTTCATTAACTTTTATGAAAATGCCTGCTGCCTTTTCATATGAGTGATCTGTCTTAGAGCAAAAATGAGGCATGGGAAGTTTCATCCCAAGCATCTAAACTGTACCAAAATTCTGATGTCTTTGGAGAAGGATAGGAGGAAGTATACTAGGCAGTCCTAGCTGCACATAGCACTGATAGCTTTGCCCAAGCTTTATATCTTGTTGTTTTTCAATTTTTGATTTTGTATTTAGCTTAATCTAGTGTAGAACTATATACCTTTAATGATGTTCAAGTCCCAGGTTGCTTCAGCTTCCAATTTCATCGTGGCATAGGTTATGTCTTGTAAAGCCCCATTTTCAGACATTTCTGAATAAAGTTACTGAGGATAAGAGTTACTGGATAAACTTGGCCTGTTTTTTGGGAGAGGTCTCTTCACAAAAGTAATATAATTTGGAAACTTTTTGTGATTAAACCATATCTATTCACAAAGCTGGTGTTAAGCATCATTACAGATTATTATATAATTACAATGCAGTAAATTACCATGACTTGTATTTTTAGTCTTTCCAGAGAATCGTTATACTTGTGAGTATGTATAAGAAACTTTTCCTTAGTTGATGCAAAGTACTTCAGTTCTCACTAAAGGATCTCAATAAAAATCTCTTTCCACTCAATTTTAGGGGTCCAACATCACAGACACATGCACAGAAATGCTGCGAAGTGGACTGCTACTGAAAATTTCAGCAGGAAATATCCAAGAGAGAATATTTTTTCTTTTTGATAATCTTCTGGTCTACTGCAAAAAAAAGCACAGGTAAATGTTTACTTTCAAAAATAATGTGTTTTTCTCACAGTAGAGCTAATCATGAGTATGCTGTTCCATAAGAACCACAGCATAAAAGTTAACATTTTTAGAAGAAACTTATCAACCAAAGAGAAGTGTATTTAATTCAAGCAATTGGAAAATTTTATATGGATGCAGAATCCTAGTGGTGAAGTGGGGACAAAGAATCTGTTTTGTCAGCCTTCTGCAGCAGGTTATGTGTGATGGCCTCACTCTCTTCTAGGAAGTGTAAACAGTCTGAATTTTTAGTTCAAACAAATTAGTATTTTAGCTTGTGCAATAAAATAAGTCTCCACAGATTCAAGAGTTTCATTCCTTATATTTGTAATCAGGGAAAACAGCCAGAAGGCTGCTCCTTGCTGCATTCCAAAGAGCAATTCCTTAGTTCAGCAACAAGCTTCTGTAGATAATGTTGTGAGAAATAAGGGTTCTCCTGTGTATATATATCTTCCTCTTGATGCTCAAGTTTGTCTCTTTGATCCAGCAGAGTAGCCACAAAGATACATATTCCTGGGTAGATATTTGATAGATTCCTGGACACATGATACATCTTCTTTTGAAAATTTCTGATATTTGTTATAGTTTATTGCCCAGCACTTACAAATGACTTGCTGGTTACATAGTATCTTTTCAGTTGTCCTCCACTAAGTAGCATATTTTTGTAGCCATATTCTCCCTGAAATGCACTATTGGGTGAAAATCTCAAAATGCATGAAAGGTCGTCTGTGGTCTCTTCAGTTTTGAGCAATCATGTCCTTGGCTGGTACCATGGTGACATCTCTGCAGACATAGGAGTAACTTGATTTGGAATATAATTTAAACATTTAAGATGGGAAATTAATTTATTATTGCCAGCACGATACTTCAAGTATTGATTGGCAAGTATGTAAAGAGAGAAGGTTTTATTTTGGTAATTTTACAAAAATTGCCCTACCTTTATGGTGTGAGATATTTTATGTAATTTATAATGATCCTTTTGTGGCAGAGTTGTGTAATCTTTGAATGCCTTATTTGGGTTTACAGTTATAAAACTCAGCAGAGCTATTGGATTTACTCACTTTGGAAAGAAAAAACATGTACACTGAAACTTTTTGCTTTATGCTGGTTTTGCTTTTTTGCTTTCTTTGTTTTTTTAGTGTATTACTCAATTTTTGAATAATAAATTTATGGTATAATAGAGTTACTCATCAGACAGTAATGAAGTAATGATTGAGAGGCAGGTAATTTTCTGAAAATTAGTACCTCTTTGGAGTGAATGAAGATCAAAATTCAGGAGATCCTTAATTCTTAGAAACTGACCTTCGTTTGATATACAGTATTAATTATCATCATAGGCAAAAATGGATAGAGAATAATCCCTCGCTTATCTGAGGTTTGAAAAGCTGTCTAGAGCTGGGGTTCTCAAAAGGCATTGACTTCACTGGGAAGAGTTAGAACAATGCAAAGTGCTGTGGAATACATTGCAGTAAAACTGCCGCAAAACTTCAGCAATCCTTAATTACAATTCTTGGTTAACCTGTATGTTAGGAAGGAAAAATGTAATAAATAAATTACATAAATCCATGCATAAATCCCATTTATGATGCTAATGTATGTAGGTCAAGATTTGTATCCAGAGATGTTCTCATTTAGATTTTTTCAGTCACACTAACCTTGTGCTGAATTTCTAGACTAACATAGGGAGACCATGTCACTTAGGAGGAAAGGCTCTCCCAATGCAGTATTTTGTCTTTGTTGGCAGACAATGGCACCTAGGTTCCAAAGTGTTGGAACAGTGCTTTTACAGTGAGACTCCCCTGATGAACTCTCATTCAGGCAGGAATTTCCAGCTTACTCTTACCAGCTGTAGCATCTTTGCATTACCATCAGCAGCGTCCCGTTCAGCAGCAGTTTCCACAGTTCAATTGCAAGGTATAAATGTATTGGGATCCTTACAGTGGTCTCTAAATGCCACATGTACAGGTAGCAGTGCAGAAACGTAGAAGAAGGGAGTGGATGATGTGCTCATCTGTTCTTTCTTTTTTCAGGAGATTGAAGAACAGCAAAGCATCCACAGATGGCCACCGTTACCTTTTCCGGGGCAGAATAAACACGGAAGTGATGGAAGTAGAGAATGTAGATGACGGAACAGGTGAGTATATTTGTGTGGCTCATTTACAGAGCCATCTTTTGAGGTGCTGAAATCAAATGCAGCTTCATAATTTCTTTGAGAATGGAGGGTGCTCCTTATATTTGGAAAGAAACAGCAAGATGCTGCTTTAAAAGCACTATCTATTCATATCAAAATTCTGCTTCTATGACACATCATTACTTTCATCCCTTATTAGCTGGGCAGCCACTATTTTATGCTTATGTGAACAGAGTAATAAAATAAGGTGACATTTTTTGCTCAACTGAAATTGCATATTTAACTTCACTTTACAGCATTCCGGCATTCTTAAGGAACTTATCCTTAGGTACATGGTATATTTATAACAGCAAGTAGAAAACCTACCTCTGTTGGGATGAAACACTATAAATGCTGAAATTGTAACATAAGGAAGGTTTTTTGAAAATATCCTTAGGGATATAAGCCCATAAGATTACTTGAAATTTTCCTGAGATACATCAGTAAAGTGAAAACCCAAAGTATTCCTACGCATGTCGATTTTTGTTTTAGAAACATGAGATTAACCTTTGAGCTTAACTATAATTACATTTTCTTGCAATTAAAATATTTTGGGCTTTTTTAATGTAAAGCTAAAAAAATAGTGGTATGTGAAACTTGCAGCGACATTGCAAATACGTAAGTCTGGAGGGAATTACTGGGAGTTATATATTACTTCTCCTGATATTTTAAAATCATGTTAGGTTTGTCCTCTACTATGGATTCCAAGCATTTCTTACTGTAATTTTGTTCTAAAACTGAGCATTAATAACAATGATTTTACTTCTAAGTAAGCTTCATAGGAATTGAATATTTCTTTAAAATTTAGATTTTTTTTTCTCTTCTTGAGTTCCTTGTGTTCAAAATAGTTAGCTCACTTCTTGTTTTGCAGGGTAGACAGTAGAAATGACTTGGAGAACAAGTTGACTGTTGTTCTTATTGCAACAAATTAGTTTATTGGAAGACTGTTTCTCTTTCCTCCATCTCATATTTTAAAGTCTTTCAACCTTTTTTCGTGTTTTGTGTTTATTTTATTATTTCTTATTTTTTTTTAATTTATTCTTATTTTCTTAATTTTATTTTTGTCCTTTGGATTTTGTTTTTTCATCAGTTTGCTTCCATCTTTTGTCATTCACATTCAATTTTATATAGAAATTACATTAATAAATGCTTGGAATTCATAACTGAAGTGTCTAGAGCTGAAATTTTACTGATGCCAGGTAGGACAGAATAATTACTGTAGTGCTGCAGTGTGGGCTATCTGCTACTCATATCAGGATTGTTTGGCTTTTCTCAGAGCATTATTTTTCAGTCCTTTCATTTGTGTTCCAGGATACCAGAGCAGAGCAGTTTGTGCAGTACTGGTGCCTCTCCCACTATATTTTATACCATGTTAATGTCTGAGAGTAGGACTGGTAATTACTTTCTTTTCTGTACTGAATTTTATCTTACCATTTCTACAATTTGTTAAGCATTCAGAATTCACGTCTTGTTCCCCAAGGCTCTTGCAAAGCTTCTTGACTTGGTTCCATTAACAATGTTACCACTCAACCATTTAAGCTATTGATAAAAATAGTGAAAAATGCTGAACATAAGGTGGAGCACTATGGTGTCACACTTGATTCATTGTCTTTGCTTACCAGACATTTTTTGTAAGAACTCCTTGACATCTGTTTTGGATTATGTCCTTCACCAGGCCCACTGATTTAGTTAGTGATTTCAAGTTATCTGTGGGTACACTGTAGTGAATTTCTTCAAGCCTCTTTGAGTTGAATGTATTTCATTCAATATTCTTTATTCTGCTATTCCCCTTTTCCAGCCTGTATCCCTGCCCAACTTTTAGCTTTATTTGCATAAAATCTGTGTTTGTTTATGCAAAAAATAGAGTTGATTATTTCAGTCTTTCCTGTCATGTACTTGTTGACTCCCTTTCATTTATTTTTTCATCTTCCTAAATATGCTTTAAAAATAAAGGGCGGTTTCCCTGTTTACATCATGTCACTTTCTAAAACAGCATCTCTTTGCTTGTAAGTGTTAACATTACTGTGTCCAGGGGATTATGCCCACCATCTTTTTCCTGATGAATATTCCAGGAGTTCTGTAACTATTCATCTTTAACTCATTCCTCCTCACATATTGCCATGCATTTAGTATTGGCTTTAGAAAATGTTTCTTTGGTCCTCTATCTCTCCTACCTTTCTTCAGTTACTTGTTCTAGCTATTCAGTCCTTGGTCTTTTTCACAATGTTTATTTTCCTTCCTGCCTGTTTCTTTTCTTCCTCAATGAATCTTCAATTATAATATGGCTAAGCACAAATAGTCTTCCTCTATGTCCAGACAACAGTTGTCTAATCTCCTTTAGCCATAGGAAGTTTTGCTACTGTCCCCATTTCCTATAGCCTTGCACCTAGTCCTGGAGGTTTCTTCGTTCCTTCCTCCTTGCTCTACTGAGCCATATCAAATCTTGTCACTTTTATAGATGCGTTGTTTCCAAAATCCATACTCCTTTCCACACTTCTGGGACATCATTAATAGTTTGGTTATTTTGATTTCTAACTTCTTAGAATTGGTGGATTCTCAGTCCCTGGAAGCATTTGAGGTCAGGTTGGATGGAGCTCTGAGCAACCCGATCTAGCTGAAGATGTCCCTGCTCATTGTAGGTGATTCCCAAGGTCTCTTACAACCCAAACCATTTTATGATTCTTCTTACCTGCTTTTTTTCCTTATCACCACATTTTCTGCTTTCTCCATTTCAGTTTATCCAATATCTTAAAATTTATTTTTCCTTGTCATTACTGCTATTTCATTCCTGTGGTTCATTTTCTGTGGTTCGCTTTGCAGTATGGAAATGCCTGTGTTAATTCCCTGGCCTGTGACACCTTACTGCCCTTTTCTTGTCACCCTCTCCTTTTTTTTATTTAACTCTACCCGCTGTTTTCCTTCCTTGTGCGACTTCTGTGTTCCCTCTCCTCACACAGATATTTTTTCTTTCGCTCAGATCATGATGTCCTTCTTTAACCTTCCTCTGTTCTGCTTTCTTTACTGTTCTCATTTGTTACACCCAGATGTCTTGTTTCTCATCCGCTGTAGTCATCCGTGTTTGAACTGTAACCCAGGAGTATTTTGCTGCTTTCTTTTTGTCTCATTGCATTCCCAAGAGGAGTAATATGGTTGTCCTAGTGTCACTCACATTAGCTTTGCATGTGCTTTTTTTGGTATTGTATTATTTTATTCTCTTTAATCATCTATTACCTATCAATTTCTGTAATTCTTAATTTAGAGTGGAAGCTCTGGGTGCAGAGGGCTTATATTTTCATATCTGTGCAGGACTCTTTGTCATGAACTCCAGATGGATTTCTTTATAAACATTAAAGACTATTGAGTCTAGATGAAACTTGCACAGTTCCTTACTGCAGATTTTGGGATGCCCTGCTCACTTTATATAAGGAACCCTGGAGCTCCAGGGAACAGGGCAACTGAGAGTGTTTGCTCTCAGCATTGATAGATGTAGGAATGTAGTCTTCGTTGTTTGTGAGTAGAAGCATAGAAACAGCAAAACAGATTCCCAGTGTGGTTTATTATCATGCTAATGACATGCCTACAGAAATTAACAAAGCTTTTTCTGAAAAGCAATTTTTCTTTGATGAAATTAGGCCTTGGCTGAGCAGTACAGTTGGTGTAAGCTTTCTTTTTTTGTTTCAGTGCCATGAAGCACTCTGCTTTTTCTTGATTGCACTGATTAAAGTGGAATGCATATTACTTATCAGGGCAGACTATTTGTGATCTTAAAATAATGTGGCTACACAATCACTTGCAAGTATTAGAAAGGTGGTTTTATGGTAATAGCATTCTTTTTTCTGTAGCAGTTTTTAAAATCCAGTTTTGAGAGAAAAATACATTTCTAAAGGCATTCACCAGCCGTTAAATGAATGGTACTTAGTTTATGAAGAAAAGGATTTCAGACTTAGGAAATATCAGATTTATGTTTGCTTCTAGTATAGTAATTCTGTCCCCTCTAGTCTTGAAATGAGGTATGATATAGAAAAAACACAACATGATAAAAGTAACTAGAAACTGCATCAAAAAGTATACACGGAAGAAGGCAGTTGATATTGTGCAGCAATTATTTCCTTGGTATTTCTGAGCTTTGATGCTCCTAAGAACCTTTAAGTCTGAGAAACTTAAAAGTACTTCAATACAGAGACTTCTGTTTATTTTTTTTAAGGGAAGAAGAAAATTCTGTTGTATATGCCTGCATCACTCAAAGATATGAATCTTGAATTTTGAACAATATATTGCAGTTCAAGTATTACCAAGTCACATTAAAAAATGATGTCATCTTTCATCACCTTTCCTAGGGAAGTTGTAGGTTTAATGATTTGTTGATCATGCTTGTTCAGACTTTGTGTGGAGCACACTGCAGTCTTGTGCTCTTCTTCCTTCTATAACCGTTATGTCAGGTTTGCAAATTATTTGTTTAGCCTGTCTGGCAGCTGTGATTGCATTGATGTGAAGAGTGTGCATATGTGCAGAGCAGCTGGGCAGTCAGGACATGCAAACCTCTTGGCTGGCCAGCAGCTCTTGACTAGGTTTTGCCCAATAGCCAGTCCAAAGAAGGTAGGAGTTTATATGGGACGACAGTGTGATGCTGAAATGCTCTTGACTATGGACATGGGTGTATTGGGGAGAACAGATTGCTCATGGGAGCCTTGGAGGATTGTAGGGATAGCTCCCCTTCGTGGGGAGCATGAAGAGCAAAGGAGAAAGCAGAGGTGTTGCAGTTAAAGACAGAGGCTGAAGTCAAAGTGGGCATCACAGCAGTGTGTTACTCAGCACAACTGGACAACAGCTACACGTTTTCCTCCACCTGAGCTCGGTGCCCTCTGTACACATCAGGCAGTCATAGTACCCAGCTTGGTGATTGGGCTTTGAGGTGAGTGTGGTCAAACAGCCAGGGTACTCCTGGCCCTGCAGTTACAAATCCTCAGATGCCAAGGAAGCTGCGTGTTTAAAAAGAGATATTCAAGTATCTCTTGATATTCAAGTGTCTGGACACACAGCTTTTTTTCTGAATTAAACTGCTAAGTTGACACCAAATTTTTGCCCAAAGTGGGAGGATCTAAATCCATTTGTGAGTCTGAGCCCTCATTTTTGATTTTTTTTTTTTTGGCCATAATTTTAAGTGCTATGGTTCAGCACAACAGCAATCATTTCCCTACGCAGCTTGTCTTGTGATGATAGACATATGGTAACAAAGACCACAGGAAAATTATGACCCTGTAGTTTTGTAGGTATTCACCTCTAACTTAATAAATAAACAGAGGAACATTAACTTTACTTCCTACAGTAGTGGTTCTGCCTCTAGTCTCTAAGGGTCTGCTGTCTGCCAGAGAGCTTCTGTCTGATACTTATTTCTTGTTCTTGACTTTTGAGTCTGGCTTTCTAAAAGTGCATGAATAGCATGATGTGTAATTTCCAAGAAGCAATTTTTTTAAAGAGACAAAGGATATTATGTATAGGCTGTGCAAATAAAAATATGATAAATAGGTAAGTGGCATAAACATGATGTTGGAAAAATAACTTCATTTTTTCCCCTGTCATAGACTTGCCTGCACTTTTTTACGTGCTTTGAGTACTAGAAAGTTTTGTTGGTTTAGAAATTAGCCATCAGTCTCATGATTTTCTAGTAGCTCCTGACATTTCCCAGCCCAGCACACAAAGCTTGGCTGCTTTCCATCTAATTAAAATGCAAAGTTATTGAAAGGATACTAGCATGTCAACTGAGATTTATGATAAATCTTAGCAAGCATTTCAGCAAGGGTTTCAGCTTCAGAAAATCTCATCTCATCATAAAAATTAGGGTTGAAAAAGTATTTACTAAACAAAAAGCTGTGTAGTTATTGCATGGGTTCAGGGTTGGCCTTAGGACTTTTCTGTCTCTTAATGAAAGTTTGAGAAAATATTGACCTTTGATTTTTCTTAAAGTTTTGTACTGTAGTTGCTAGCTCTAGTTTTTTAGTCTGTAGTTTATGAAAAAAAAAATATTTCTTATCATAAGGCATTTATACCTCACAAAATTTCCCCCAGGAAATGCATGTAATCCTAGTGAAGGTTGGTTAGGGGTGTTAGTTTTAGAATATCTGAATGAGATTTATGGACTAGCATGGTATAATCAAATGCTATAGATGTAACTAAAGAGTAATCAGTAGTAAATAGTTTAATTTATATAGTATAGATATTTTTGCATGTTAAGTGTTGGGAATTCAAGTTATCTAAGAATATCAGCAACCCTTATGTCTCTCCTAATGTGCACACTGAACATAAGGCTGTTAGGAACATATTTCATAAATTATGCATTTGGTTTTAGATCAGAAACATCTTCATTATATTTTAGTTTGTTTAAACTAGTAAGGGTAGATATTTGTTTATTCAGGTAACCAGTAAAGATACACCAAATATCTGTGTTTTGATTACTTGTGAAATTGACATTGAAATTTTCCCCCCTGTATATTTATTCCTTTTTTACACTTAATAGTAAATCATTCAATCAGCACAGCAACTCTAAGCAATTTAAGGGGCAAAAGCACAATGCTGCTTATTTATTTATTGAAGTTTAACACAAAAGTACTCCAAGTACCATTATCTTTTCTTTTAATAGGACTCTGCCTGTTTTAGTGTCAAGTTTATACGTTCTTCCATATGCTAGGCAATTCTCTGTTACATTTTACAGAGGACATTTTTAAAAAAATTAAAACTACAGTTTATTAATTATAGCAGTTCATAAGTGGCACAGATAACTTTAAATTAATTTTTATTCCTCTGTATTGTCTGGGCTTTTATGTGTAGTGATAAGAGTTTTTAGTAGTTGTGACAACTATCGCTATTGATTTTTTTAAGAGTTGGTGCTCTTTATGCAATTTTATCTATTTCCAGCTGACTACCACAGCAGTGGCCACACTGTTATTAATGGCTGGAAGATCCACAACACGGCAAAGAATAAATGGTTTGTATGCATGGCAAAAACCCCTGAAGAGAAGCAAGAATGGCTGGAAGCTATTTTGAAAGAGCGAGAGAGAAGAAAAGGTAGGTTAATAAACTTCCTTGTGTTGCTTTGCCAGAAAGCCATGCCGTATTTTTATGTAGAGATATAAAGCAAAACCAGCTGGTAGGCAAACTTGTGGTGTCAGGTTCAGCTGAAGATTTATGAATACCAGTCAGGGAAAAATAAATCAAACTTGTACTGGGAAGGGCATAATGTCTTGAATCATACATGCTGGTAGTGAGTGCCATTTGGGAAATGGGGAGATTTAATCTGTGATTTTACAGTTTATCCTCAACCAGTATAAATTGTCATAAATTCATTGAGGCCTGTGTGTTATCATGGTTTGTGGTATCTGAGGGTTTATCCTAAATGCCTTGTGGGATTTGTATGCACTGATTCCATTTGTGACTGGCCATTTGAATCACTGAAATAAGCAGTCTTTCTGTGTTGGATCTTAATGCAGATGATCCAAACTGAAATGGTACAGAGCACACAACTCCATCTTGGGTGTATTCTCTCCTACCCAAGAAAGTAGTTACCATTTCCACTCACCACTGGAAAACCACTATCATTCTGAGTAACTGAATTAATGTGGAAGAATACTTGGATGAAATATAATCCTGATCTCAGATGTGACCACAAATAACTTCATGTGTTCAAGGTGAACCCAGCACAAAGTAGAAGCAGGGAAAGATGACACATCATCATTTTCTGGAGCTAATTTAATTTGCAGGCTCAAATATCCTAATTAGTAATGTTATTGGGAGCCTTGATATTGAAAGAAAATATGACCTTGTATTTAGATCTGTGATTCTTTTCCTGATTTGTGTTGTGTTTCCATCGCCTGTTGCAGTAACTGTTGGTTTGTGCCTCTGTTGTAAATGGACACTAACAATATTTTTTTGGTCTTTCAAAGTTGAATACTGGATGCTTCTAGAACATCTGTTGTAGGACCAGAGTTTCAAGTAGGGTGTCTCAGCACTAGCTAATCAGTAACATCATCAGGATTGATGCTAAAAAGATGCTTTAGAGGTTTAAACACTCAACATTTTAAAAATATAATCCATATTTAAAAAATGAAGAAGCATTGTGGTAGACATGGTGTCAAATGCAAAAAACCCCAGCTTTGTCTGCTCTTGTGTAGGACCGTGTGTGGAACTGACTAAAAAGTTTTAAGTAAATCTCACGTCTCTGTTAAGTTTCATGTCTCCCTTAGGCTCTTGATGCTTTAGGTGAGAAATTCAAAGAGTAAGTAGGAGTATTTTATGTTGATGAATTCTTACTATTTCACACTAATAAATTGAGCAGCTGGTAATAGAGATGAGTTTGAGCTAAACCTTGGCAAGCTGGAGGTCTGAGGTAGACATCCCAAAGCCAAGGCATGTCTTAGGATTTTAGCATCCTGAGATTCGTGGAAACTTTCAGCTCTGGGTGTTCTCAGTGGGTTTGCCACCAAGGAGACAACCATGAAACAAAGAGGAGATGATTTGGGGCATGCATAGATTCAGATTGAAACACAGAATCGTCAAATACCAAATGAGTTGGAAGACTCAGAAATTCAATGGACTGAGAGAAACCAAACCTGTACTTTTATTTGGAATCCATGTAGCAGAAGATGAGTAAAAAGGAGAGAATGCTGTGAATTAAGTAATTTAGCAGAGTTTTCAGCATTTGTAATCAATTATAAACTAGGACCACTTCGTAGATTGTATTTGCTTGCTAGGAGAAATCAAGATGTATTGGAAACTTCTTGCAGAAATTTTCCGTCAATTTGGCAGCTTTCCTGCAAACACCTGAGGCATTCAGCAAGTTAGAGATGTATTTAAAAGGTAATCATCTTTAAGACTGACGATGCTGTGATGACCCTATTGAGAAAGTCGATACAAATAAAAGCATCAACATCCTATAAGCTCCAGAAGTAGTATGTTAGTTAAATTTTCTTTTTCCTGGGGTACTTCAAGTTTTATTTGTTTGTGTGACATCACTGCTATCTGGTTCATGGATAATGAGAGACAATCCTTATTCTGTGCCCAGTACCACTGTTAGCTTTTTCTCATGGCAGACACATTTCTTCAGGCTGTATTTTCATTACTAAAGAAGTACCAGACCCTTACTCAGATGGAATACCAGAAAATGGCTTGGGTTGAAGGGGACCAAAAAGATCTTCTAGTTCCAACTCCCCTGTCAAGCCTGAATGCTTTTGTGGAAAAGGGGTGAATTACCTATGTGAAGCTAGCATATGTATAGCCTATAACTTGTTATTACTATTAATTGGAAATTTAAAAAATATTACTTGAAGTGAAGATCTTTTCATTATCACATGGTAAGAGCAAAACCAAGGCTCTTTGTTTTAAACTTGTGAAGACATGACTATTCCCTTGCAAATGTTCATATACTGAAGTCTGTTATTACTACAAAATAAATGGTGATGTCAATAGAGTAACAATTTAACTGCCCTGTGAGAAAAATATCTTTTGGTTATGCTTTATGAAGATCAGATGTTCATGGTTTAACTTGATCGTGAGAAAATAATGAAAAACAGTTCCTTTACTTTTTTGTGTGTGTGTAAAATATTGGTATTGCTTCTCCATTTCAGGGAAGATACTGAAATACAATGGCAATATCACTTCATAAAATGTTAATGCATTTTTGGCAGGTTTAAAATTGGGCATGGAACAGGACACTTGGGTGATGATCTCTGAGCAAGGAGAAAGATTGTACAAAATGATGTGCAAACAAGGGAATCTCATCAAAGACAGGAAGAGGAAATTAACCACTTTCCCCAAATGCTTTCTTGGAAGGTATAATATGCATTTGATAGAATTCTTACAATCTAAACCCACATTTTAAATCTTCTTTGGGATTCTGTAGAAACCGCGCTTCATTTGTAATGTCTGTTAGGCCTATTTGCCTCACAGGATTTAGCCAGAAGGTAAAATGGTCTGCCTGAAATTTATGAATGTGTACTCGTTTTGCAAAGTAGTTCTGTTAAAGAGACAAGGCTGCAAAGGGCATGACGAAAATATGGAAATGCATCAAGTGAATTAGTTTCTCTCAAGAAATAATTCCTAACTTGTTTAATGCATTTTGTCTCTGTAATGACTAGTTTGGAGCGTAAAATTTCATTTATTCCACCTAAGTAATCTTTTCTCTTAAAACAGCTCCTGTCTTCCTCTTTCTTGAAGGTCAGGAACAGAGTTACTAAATAAGGTTTACATGTTTAAATTATCAGGAGGATCTTTATAATGCCGTATTATGCCTATGGCTTGAGAAGACTGAAAGAGAAATAGATACCCTAAAAATGTGTATATGAAAAAAAATTCATTTGGGAGACAGAAGGGTTATCACTTATTTCATTTGGCCATAAGATAAGTAAGAAAACTTATGACCATAAGGTAAATATGAAAAACATTTTCATAAAATAGAGAGCGTTTTGCACAAACAAGTTGTTGAGAAGATACCATAGGGTTCAAAAAGGGAAAAGAAACCTGGGAGATACTTTTGCACTGTCAGAAGTGACATAGTTGAAGATAATTGAAACCAGGATTAAGATTAATGATTAAGTTATGGTTGAATTGTGTTTCCTCAGTGAAATTGTTGGATGCAGGTGAAGAACATACTCATAGTGAGGAGCCATTTAAACCTACCATCAAATAGCTGCTTTTCTGTGCTATTTTTGGAGTGGACCTATTTGAAGAATTCTTCTGCTGGTCCCAGGGTCACCAGTTAAAACCCATGAATGTGAAGGTTACACTACCTCATTACACTTTTCTTTTGATTTATAACATGCGCATCTTATGTGCTATAGATCCGATGTCTCTGAACTGCATCAGTTTTATTTTGATACAAGTCAGGCATTTCCTGCCCATGAAGTATATAATTGGTGTATATACTCAGGATGTCAATATGTTTGATACATCTTGGAAGTAGCAAGGCTACTGTTCTGTCATACTGTGGTTATGTTCTGCTGTCATGGCATTTCTGCCCTGGGCAGGTGCAGTAGGAATTCCTGGGATTGCCTTATATTGGTCTGTGTGGTCAAATGTGGCTATGCTAGTTAAGGACATGCCAGAAAACATGGAGGATCTTTTCTGTGTGCCAGGTTAACTTCATGCATGGAAAACTTATGAGCAGAAAAGACATTTTGTGGGAAACCACGTGTGGTTATGTCAAAGTAATAGAAAAGCTGTAAAGAGTGGGCTTTTTTTAGAGGCAGTGCCATATTTTGAGGGTCATTTGGCTAAAGAGTCATTTACGAGACTGGGAAGAAACACTAGTAATGGAGAGGGAAATGCATTAGATCTGGTGGTGTGAGATGTAAGGTTTGTTTTCCGTATCTGTTTTTCAGTGAATTTGTGTCCTGGCTGTTGGAAATTGGAGAGATACACAAATCTGAAGAAGGTGTTCATCTTGGCCAAGCTTTGTTAGAGAATGGCATTATTCATCATGGTAAATTTAGTTAATTTTAACTTACTCGTTTTCAAGATAATTGTTGTAACTAGAATGGACTTAATTTTGTTTGACAAAAAGGTGGTCTTGTTAACACAAGACAGTTTGTTGAATCTGCATTATATCCTTGCAGGGGCCTCATGGGGCCAATGTCCATGTCCATAGCAGGTTACTGGGAAAGGCTCCACTGATTTAATCAGATTTCCTCTATGCTGTTGGGATCACAACATTGGAAAAAGGGACCTAGAGAAAAATTGCAGTTCTCTTGTAAGCAAAAAGAAGTTCTGGAGGAACACAGAATGACACACTGCTTGTAAGGATTTTAATCCTTATTAAGGCCAGGCATTTTAGGGATAGGTGTTCAACTAAGAATTTTACAAGAGAGTAAGTGACAGCTGGCTGTTTTGATAAATGTGCCTGCTCATCTGTTAGATGTTACAAGTGGAGCTGATGAATCTGTAACCCAACAGTTTCATCTTTTGAATTTTAAGACCTTTTTTTCACTACATATAGTTACTAAAATTGATATTTTTATGCTGAAATTTGCAGTCAGTTCTGTGCATTTAGCTCATTGTGGAGAGAAGTATCACTGAAATGGTTAATTTTTTTAGCCAATAAGAAGGTTTGATTTCTGCAGGTAATTTGCATTGGCAACATTTTTCTCTTAAAGGAGCATGTGCTCATCTCTGTCATTATTACAAGGTATAGTCTAACAGGACCATATAAGCAAACTGGAGAAACTTCTGGTTTTGAAGCCATATTTTACAGAATCACATAGGATAGGTACAGTCACTCAAAACAAAACTGTCAAGTTAGTTACTGTTCCATCATAGATCCAGGGTGTAAATTTAGATGGAATGTTTGATAATATACATTTTAATACTTCTATACTCCAGCCAGCAATGAATTTAATACTTCATTTAAGTTATTTGCAATGATTTTAGTGTCTTTGACTGGAGAGAAAGTGGGAGAAACATAGTGCCACTTATCTGTGTGTGTTTTAAAAATATGTGGAGTAGGAGGAAAAATATTAAGGTTATTCATCAGCAGTCATGTAGTCTTTATCTCTTTAATGTCAGTCTACATGATTTTCCTCCACCATCATTCAAATGTCAGATGCTATTATGTTTACTACACACACTGAATTGTTTTCAATGGAATGATTCTGTTGCCAGAGATTCTTCTCCTGATCTTGTAATTTATATCCTAAATACACCCATAGATTTTCTCAATGCAGAGTTAAATGAATATTGTGTAATTTCATGAGATAAAAGGGTAATTATATTAGAGCATAGAAATGTGAGCCAGACATGCTACTTTGAATAGTGAATCCAGCTGTGGTTCACTGAAAATAGCATTCCTAAAATAAAGTTGAATGAACCATCTGTTTTCACAGACGGAGCAAGGGAGGAAGAAAGTTTGGCTGTTATTTACATTGCAAATATTGTAGAGGCCTTTGTTGAGAGTTTGCATATTCACTAGGCTGGCCACTATTGTCACTGTGCTGGAGTTCATTCTAGCAGTGACAGAACCATGTAGTGATGGACATTGTTTTACTTCCTGGTGTGTGAACTCTGGCAAGTAGGAAGGTTTTTCCTTTTTTTTCCCCCTCCACTTCTGTATAAGGAGAAAAATCTGTTTTTATGCTGCTATTTTAAATCTACCTGGTGGAATTCTCTGATACCTGAAATTACTGATACCAGTCAATGGAGTGAGACACTTTGTCTGCTCACTTGCTACAGCTGATTAGAGATAGAAGCTTTGTCTCAATGGATTAAGGAGCTTTGTAGTTACAAAAATAAACTGAATATCAGATAGTTTTTAAATGAATACGTATTTATGTGGCTGTGCAGTTTCTTGGACCGATATAATGACCTGATGTAAAATTACCTTGGCAAAAAAATTAAAAGGAAAGACCAGTTTAAACCTTGTTCAGTTCCCTTTTCTTAGCGTATGCCATATAAATACCTATCCCAGCATAAATGCGGGTACAGTGTTGGAAATGACACACAAAATGACTTGGGCTTTCTTATTTTAGTGGTAATGCAGCTTTTTGTGAGCTTAAGTGTTTGAAACCCAGCATGTTTCAGCTCTGTGGAGCTACTCCCTTAGTTTCTGGTGCACTGTGGTAAATTGGGACTGCAGAGACAGAGTGGTATTTGTGTTCCTCAGAGGGCATAGCCTGCTCTGTTTATCATGGGCATGCAAGAAAGGCAAGGTGCTTTGTCATTCTGGTTGTCTCCCAGTGCATCCCTGTAAGAGTGAGGAATAATTTGGCTTTAGGCAAAACTGTCTTGTTGGTGGTTTTTTTATTTTAGGAATTTGCTGGTTATAAAAAATTCTTTGTATATGTTAATCTATTGGAATACATTATTTTTCTTCAACAGTAAGAATATTTTTTAATTACAGAGCTAGAAGACATCTTTTTTTCTTAGTTAAATGGTCACAATCCATTAAATTCACTTAGATACTTACATTAGGTATTATATGTGAAAATTTCATAGTCTGTATCTCATTTATTTAGAAGCAATGATACGTAAAAGAGCTTAGGAATTATTTTGGATAATCATTTTAGCATGAGCCATCAGTTCAAGGCGATTGTAATAGTGTCCTGGGTTTTACTATTAGTAGATATATCACATGCAGATAGAGAAGCTATTCTGCTCTTGCACATGACACTGGTGAAACCACTTAATATATGAAGTTCAGTTTTTATGTCTGTGTAGCAGATGATGTGTGTAAATACTGAGGAGCTTGAAGGGGTGTGAAAAATCACACAGACAGAAGGCACCTTACTATGCAAGTTTATGATGCCTAACTAAATTTTTGGAAGAGAATTATGTATGATGGCTTAATCACTTGGTGTAGGAAGCATGCACAGAATTACCTAACTCTGTCAGGTGTGTTACTCTGATAAATGAGGACGTTAGAGTACCCTCCTTTATCAGTTGATGACATGTAAATTGACTTTCAAAATTAAAGCTTACAACTGCAAGCAAAGCTGTAATTAATAAAGTAGTTATCTTAGGATGGTGATAATGCCTAATGCTGTCCTCAGCCATCAAATGGATGAGCTTTTTTTCAGAAGGATTTGCAGCAGTACAGTTTCCAGGAGAAGCTTCGTGTACTACGATATGACTGTTTTGACAAAACGTTTGAAGTTGTGAGGTTTGTTGCTGGAATTGTGTGAAAATCTAGAAGTCCACCTGTTAAGACTCTTTTTCCCAGGTCTTTGGGGAAATAGATTATCAACATCTTCATAATGATTGTCAGTGTCTTGTACTTATGACCTTTGGGTGGGTATATATAGAGGAAGATGTTCCTCTCTTTTTTGTTCCCACTGCAAGACTGGTCGAATGTGTTATGAAGTGTTTGTAATTTACTGGATCATCTGAGATTGGCCTAATGAAGAATGAGGACAGAAAATAATGTGGAAGAATAATATGAATAGTTGTAAAATAAGTCTTATTTGGTTACTTGCTTGATAAGCTTTGCAAAAGTACTGAAGACTAAAAACATTTGAGTGCCTAAATTTTCATGCTGTCCCCTGCCTGTTTGTCTTCCTTATTCTTTGCCCCATGATTTGAAATTGTTTTTTTTCTTCTGTACTACTTAAATGTTGTAAGAAATGACCAGTGGCATAAAGGAGCTTAGGGCAGATGATCTAATTGGGCTTCCTGCCCTCCCTGTCTGAAATCTGCCTATTGCTGTGTAATGGGCTGTTATTAGAAGAAATGATGCTGACCTTCATCTCTCTCGTTGATTTCTTCAGAAAGTCGTCTAACAATACTTTTTTTTTAAAAATTTAGTTACAGATAAGCACCAATTCAAACCTGAGCACATGCTTTACAGATTCCGATATGATGATGGAACATACTACCCCAGAAATGAGATGCAGGATGTGATTTCCAAGGTACAGAATAAAGTAGTTGCTATTATTAGGAAGAACACATCAGAAACTGAGATTCTGCTTGAAAAGTAATGTAAGATATGCTGGGATATACAACATCCCCTCACAGTTGCCACTGTATATTTATGTGAATCAAATTCAGCTTTCCATTTGTAAGCTTTTGGCTAGTTGTTACACATTTTAAATACAAAATGGAAGTTTACTGTTATGTAGTTATAATTGCTATTATATGGTTTCATATGCAGGATGCATTGCCTGTGTTTCTGGATGATCTTGAAGCTGACATTCAGTCTATTGTTTTTTTCATTCCCTTTTCATAGATATGAAGATATATGTAGGAAACTGTTTTTAAGTTTCTCTGAAATCGGAGTGTCCTTCATTAGTGCCCTAATGAGGCAGTAAATCTATAGTCACATAGATGTTTAAACATACTACCCATCTATGCACTGAGAATAATGAAAAAAATTGATCAAAGTTGCTTTTAAAGTCATTAATATTCAAATTTGTCATGACTTTGAGTCAGTAGAAAATGTCTGCCTTTGGGTATTACACTGCAGTATAATTTAGATTTTTGCTCCACTTGTTAATATAAGGTGCTTCTAGAGGAATCTACAATACTGAACTCCCAAGCAGAGCAAAATAGGATAGGATCTAATTTGACACAACTTTTAATCATTTTACATTGTTCTTCATGCATATTGTAAACATAATTGGGTTTTGATGTTTGCTAAGCAATACTAATGTGTTTTCCATTTTTAAATATGATTTTCTGATGGTAGTTTCTTAAACTAATCCAGATGTATAATTTATTTGTTTTTTAACAAAAACATTTGTAATCTCTGAATCTTTTTGCATTTTTAAAATTGATTAGTTAAAATTCTAATTTGTAAACAAAGTATTGATGCATAAAATGAAATGCAGCAATTTTTACTTTAATTACTCCGTTGTGTGTAGAACAGCAACCACTGTTTGGGATAACCTTAATGCATGGAAGCATTGCTTTATTTTTGGTGTGCTTTTCTTTCAAAGTATTTTAAACTTTCAGAATTTTTTAATGCTACCTTAAAGCTAATCCTTTTTGAGTATGTCTCAGTTAGCTTAGGTTACATTGGAAATGTTTTCGTTCTCATAATTTATTCATCAGTATTGTTATCTGGAAACATTGTTTTGGCACGTGAAAATACATAGAATTTTGAACAAAAAAAATGAAATCCTTTGAGAACATACAGTCTTCCTTACTGTGTCCCTGCCTCTCATCTGTGATGTGAATATGTGTTAAACTCACCACCTCTTTCTCTTTAACAGGGTGTACGACTGTACTGTCGCCTTCACAGTCTCTTTACCCCAGTAATTAGGTGAGTCCAATTGGGAAATCCTGAGGGAGTAATTTGGAAGAAGTACATGATCTGAAGATGCTGTGTTTGAATGTAGGAACCTAACCCATCCTTTCAACACTGGTCTTTTGAGAGTAATCAGATAAGATTGAAAGGCTATCAAGACAAAAAGCATAACTGAACCACTAAATGGCTGCCAACTCTGTTCAATATAACTTTTTTTAATGGACTTCTAGAGCCTCCTAGGTACTGATGGATATGCTTATATGCTTGCTGTATATATTAGTGCACTCCTTTACTAACACACCATTGCCTCGTTTGAAGAGTCCCAGCTGTAACAGCACACCTGCCTCTGTACCCCAGTGACGATATCATCCAAATAAGATGTGATCAGCCTCCTCCTTTCTGTCTGCAAGAAAGGCTTAATTTGCTCTCTTTTTTCTTCCAGAAAAAATGTCTCAACCATTATTAAGTGCTCAATTCATGCTTGCAGTAACTTGTTTATAAACTACAAGTATTTTTCTCTTTCTTCTGAGCTTTTGTTTGATTTTTAAAAACTGTTTTGTGTTATTTTGAACAGGGATAAAGACTATCACTTGAGAACCTACAAATCTGTGGTGATGGCTAACAAATTCATAGATTGGTTGATTGCCCAGGCAAGTAGACACCTTTGGATTTTTGTATGTTTTGCATTTAAATTCTAATTGGAAAATATAGTGATATATCAAGAAGAACAACATGCAAACACTTTGTGTAGAGGTTATTAGAACAGTGTGTAAGTGTAAGCCTCTTAAACTAGTAAAGTAACAGATATCACCTGTCATCAGCTGTGCTTTTCATCCCTATTGTGCTTGTCCTGCTTATTTGAAATTCAATTGAAATATTTTGATGACACTTAGCTTTGTGATTCAGCATACAGCACTGTCCATGGCTTAAAATGAAATTAAATGAGAAACTCTAAATTGCTAACTAGATGAGCAAAAGTCAGTATCAATTTGCTGCCACCAATTCTGTTTCATTTTAAATGAATGAGAAAAAACAACATGGTATCCTGCTCACTCTGTCAACATGCACTAGTTTCATAAAATAAAAATTTAAAACTTCGATGCTTATAGATTCTGTTGTGTTCTATTTTTATGGAGAACGTAGTCTTACTAAAATATTTTCATATTTATTTGTAATTATAAAGAGTTATAGCCTATAAAGGTCCCTTCCAACCCAAACTACTCTCTGATTCTATGATAAACGTGTATGTACTGATTTATACACACATGTGCTAGAAATGTATGCATAAAGGTGGTGGTGGTAAATGTAATCTATGGCAATTGCCATTCCTGTGAGATTATGCCATTGTGCACAGTTTCCATTTTGCTAATATATTATTAGCAATATATTATTAAAATATATTTTAAAAATGTACTGTGTTTTAACAGGGGGATTGCCGGACGAGGGAGGAAGCTATGATATTTGGTGTAGCCCTTTGTGATAATGGGTTTATGCACCATGGTAAGTAAATGCATTCTGTACAAGCTATGCTTACTTTCTGTTTCATGTCATCTGCACAGCTGGAAGGAAATGCAGGGGCTGATAAAGATATTACAGAACAGATGGAAAGTTCTTCTTTGTATCACTAAAGAGACTGATGCTACAACCTTCGAGGAAAAAAGTAGCTATTGTATACTCCAAAAATTATATCCAATTTTATAGCACGTGCTAAGGAATTCATCCTCTACAGGATTTAGTGGGGGCAGTTTTATTAGTCACTTTGCAAGAAATGTCTTAAGAAAGTAATACATGCTGGCACTGCTGAGGCAATAAAAAATTATGTAGGAAAGAAATGTGAGATTTTAGGGGGAATGAATAAAGTATGAAGGAGTGTGACTTCAAAAAAGGGAAGTGGTGACAATGGAAGAAAGTGGATTGGAGACAAATGAAATAATAAGGATAGCAAAGAACAAAGAAGGGAGAGGATACCAGAGATATGTGCAGCACCAAAAATAAGGTGAACGAGGTCCCATTTAATACCATCAGAGGGAAGATTTCAGTGAAAGGACTGAAGTAGTAGGTCATTTACTGAAATGAAAAGAGGAAGAAACTTTTTTTATCAGCTTGTTTAGACAACAGGTGAGAACATTCTCTACAGTATTGTTCAGTCTTTTTCCTTTGACTTTTGAACACACAAACTGCATCCATTGCCTGTTCTGCTTGCTTCCTCATCTCCACTAAACCTGTTTCTAATTCTGAACCCAGCATGCTTCACCATCTCGAGAGTGCCAGAACTTGGTGGTGAGCATCTTCAGCAGCTGCCCAGCAGAACTTTTCAAAATTATGTTTTAAAATCCCTTTTAGGAAGTAACCTTGTGCTTGGTATTTTCACTGAAACCATTTTAGGCCTAATATGTCTTTCTCGACTTGGTGAAATCCAGAATTTTTGATAGTTGAAAAATGAGCTTAGTGATACCTATCCCTCTGTAATAGATCGAAATAACAATTGTTGTTTATGTTAAAAAAGATTTCCCTAGATTCACACACACAAAAATATTTTGCTAGCATTCAATATGTCTGTGCTAGTTCAGTATTTTATGGTTCATGAAAGACATGATATTCAAAAGGTCAAAAGAAAATAAAGATTAATATGTGTGGGTTTCTGTCATACAGTATTAGAGAAAAGTGAATTTAAAGATGAACCGCTGCTGTTCCGTTTTTATGCGGATGAAGAAATGGAAGGATCAAATATGAAGCACAGACTCATGAAACATGATCTGAAAGTAGTGGAAAATGTCATAGCCAAGTCATTACTGGTGAGTGAAACACCATCATTGTGTGCTTTGATAAGTAAAAAAAATTGGTCATAGTGAGCATATATGAGGACAGTTTATTGTTATTTAATGAAGATATATTTCAGTTTTTATTAATGCCTTTCTGAAAAATATTTAAATTTTTTTATTTTACAGATTAAATCTAATGAAGGAACCTATGGTTTTGGTTTAGAAGATAAAAATAAGGTGCCAATTATTAAAGTGGTGGAGAAAGGATCAAATGCTGAGGTATCGAATATTATAAATTATCTTCCCTGTTTTATTTACTTGATCACAGGTGTAGGTTTTGTACATAATTTAGGAAAGTCTGTAGCAGCAGAAGGTGACAGTGAACATGTACCAAGAAAGCTGTGCCTATGAATCTTTTTCCCTTTTATCCTTTGTTTTTGTTTGTTTGTTTGTGGATTTTCTTTTTGCTTTGTTTAAAACATTGTTTTGACTGTTATCTAACACTTATTTTCAGCTCAGCTAAATTGTCATATTGAGTGATGATATAAAAGTTGTCATTTAGTTTTTATGCATTTTATAATATTCCAGTGATGACATTAATCATGACTGGAATAAACATGATTGGTAGAATATGAAATGGATATAGAGCTAGTTTGTGAGTTGCAGTTGATATATTTCATAGTAAAGGATGTATCAAGCTTTAGATAAAGTCTGGAATTTGAGAATCTGAATGAATAAAGCACAGCCTTCCTGTTTGGTAGTATTGCTTTAGATTTTCTTTGTGTTAATTCATATTCTACTGAGCAGCATGGGTATCTCTATACATGTAAAGATAAAGTTCAAGGCTCTTTCATGAGAGAAAAAAACTTGGACTTAGATTTCAAGGCTTTCTAAATCTCATGGTGGAATACAAATTTAAATCACAGATAGGCACAGCAAATGAATAATATAATACAGCCACAGAGCTAAATAGGGTGATTTCTAGCAGTCAGGTTCTGCCATGATCTCAGATGTCACTAAGGCTTTGCCCATACCCTGAGCCACTCTTTGTACTCCTGTAGTTCAACTGTTAGGGTGCCTTTCTTGTTAAACCAAAGTTTAAAAACTCTTTCGTTTTGGAACTTAACAAATACTCACTTACTAAAATATTAATCGGGTCTTTCTTTATGAAAACAAGCTTTAGTTCCTTTGGAAAATGATGGATGAACAAATTAAGTACTGCCAGAAAATAAAAGGTTCAATCAAAGCTGTTGTGTTAATTACTAAAAAATTAACTGTTACTTTAATACTGTCACAAAATCTTGATGAAGACTAGATCTTGTATTTAGCTCTCTTCAGAATGAATGTTTACGCTTCACATGAATTTAATCAGTTTTAGAAGCATTCTGTGGTGTAAGTCCCTTGTGTGTGGTATGTGAAGGAGTAATAAAGAATGTTGAGAAAATGTAAACGTCATTTTTTTCTGTTGGGGTTGCATGCCAGCAGAAGAAAACATAGTGTTAGTAGTTATAAAAAACAAACATATATACAACTGTTGTTATTTTCTAGATGGCAGGCTTGGAGGTTGGGAAGAAAATCTTTGCCATTAACGGTGACCTGGTTTTTCTGCGACCCTTCAGTGAAGTGGATTGCTTCCTGAAAGCCTGTTTAAACAGCAGAAAGCCCCTGCGGGTTCTTGTGAGCACTAAACCTCGGGAGTAAGTTATCATTCCTTGGGGGAAATCTGACAAACAAGAACTGAAGTGAATTTTAAGACCAGAGGAACTTCAGAGAGCACTACCGTAAAGTTATTTTAAATGCTGTATCTGATCTGTCTTTGCAAAGTCAAGCAATATGATTTGCCCTGATTTTATTTTATTATATTTGCGAGTCAGCAAAAGAATCACGAGTACTTTAGATCTTCAGCTCTGCAGCTCTAAATACATGTAGGTACTGCAAGTTTAAATGAAGTTTTCTTGATTATATGGACAGTTTTGATCACTTATCTCTTGCTGTGTGTATTAAATTCCTGTGTCTGGGGATTAGTTGCTGGTTTGGCATAGTCAGGCTCTGTGGTCTCATGGGCCACTTCAGCTTGTGTGTTGGTTGTATAAACAGCAGGAGGAAATAAGCAGCTCCTCATCTTTATGTAACGTGCATTTCTGTACACAATTCTGGCCATTCCTACCTAAACATAAGTTTTGTTGTGTAAGAGAAATACAAAGTGAGGCCTAATGGGTGGGTTCAGTAAATATGCAAATGAGCAAAACTATATTAGTGAAGTTAATGCAGTTTTTGCTATGTTGTATGTAATAAAGAAGAAGGAGACTAAGAAGAACTTGTCAGGAGTAATTTTGGTCAAAATTTGCAGACTAAAGAGGTGCCATCCTCTGTTATCATACAGCATACACAGAGTGCCTCGCTCAGAAATGGCTCTGGTTAAGTGGTAGATTGAAGATCTATTTCTCCTCTTAATAAGCAAAGGTGTCTTGAGAAGTTAAATGGCACCCACAACAGGCAAAAGAGGAAAGAAATAAATAGGCCATAAAGATGCTTATCTGAATTGATACTCCAGCACCTGCTCCCACCCCTAAACAAACAAAAATAACCATTAAAAAATCCCCCAGACCACGGGGCTGTAGAAAGCATAAAAGGAGTATCTTGGCCTTTCTTTAATGCAAATCTTGGTTTAATTTCTGACTCAACTTGTGGGTGAATTTCAAGGTTGAGAGAGATGATCTCGTGAATGAAGAGTTCACAGGAGTCAAATTTGTTTCTCAGTGTTCCCCGCTTTTTGTCAGGAGCTGCTGCTAGCACAACTGAGTTGACAGAAGACAGTTCTCTCCTGAATTCTTAGCCTAAAGTGCCAGTGATGGTCTTTCATTGTTCATTAGCATGTTCTCAAAGAAGTTTCAGAATGCAGCCATATAGATGGTGTCAATAGTTAATATATGAGTACATTAAATGATGTTATACTTACAAAAATATTTCAAGTAAAAATTTGTTAATCTCATTATATTATTATATTTAAAAAGAATTATAGAATTCAGTGAGTTTTGGATCTCACCTCTGATGACAATCATCTCCAAATGGTTAACATTATGTATGCTAGAAAAAAAAAAAAGAAGTACAAGATATGATGCAATTCTGTTATTCAAAACTGCCTGTAAATCAAGTTTGTTATAGTTCGAATGTACTTTAAAATCACTTTCCAGCATCAATTTGAATTTGTTTGCTTTTGCAATGGGAAATGGAGCTCGGGGCAAAGATCCCCGAAATAATAACAGAGCTGGCTCTGGATGGAAAAGCTGCAAAGTTAAATCAGTGTACTGTTATGCATGACCTAACTAGCTCTGATAAGGGCTAATGCAGCTGTGTTGCTCTTTGTAGACCGTGAGCTGATATCATGAGGGTATGCTAGCTTACTCTGGGTGAGCTCAGGGCTTAATTTTAAGGAGTAGATGTGAATTTTGATTCTCAGAATTGTGTTTTTGTTGGTTAGGTTTGTCAGTAGGTTTATTACTCTTGTTCTTAGACCAAGCAGGAGTGCAGCACAATGTGCTTTCAAGTCATACCAACAGCAGCATGTGATTCTTGCTTTACAAAACTCAGTACTTTCTGTAGCTGCTCAGAAAAACTGCAACAAAACATTATTTCAAGAAAACTGAGCAAGGAGAGGCACAGGTTGCTGGGAGTGCTTGATGCCTCTTTGCGAGGTTAGGACGACAAAGAGTTATTTTGCAGAAGGTGTGCTGTGTTTGAGGAGCTACAGGAAGAAGTGAACAGGCTAAGCAGTATTTGAGTGAATGAGCAAGAGATAGACCAATTATTTTCAGCAACGCTACAGTCTCAGACTCCCAGGAGTCTTGAACCTCCGTTGTGGTGAAGAAGCAGAAGGACTCAGAACTCTGCAGGGTAATTAGTCAAAGGACTGTTAGCCAAGGGTCTGTTAAAGATGAAGGCTGGAAGCACATGTACCAAGAAGAAGGTTCCTCCTTCTCTGAATTTGACAAGTAGGACTGGTACCTTTTACAACAGGTATGGGGCTCTGGATCCAGAAGGCCAAACAACTGATGAGGTGGGCAAAGATCCTTCTGGGATGGTGGGGCCTCCTAAACCAACACCACCTGCACCCTGCATCACGACCTCCTCTGTTAACAGGAAAAGAGTAGTTGTAATAGGAGACTCCCTTCTAAAGGGAGGAGAGGGTCCGATATGCAGATCAGACCCAACTCGCAGGGAAGTCTGCTGTCTCCCAGGGGCTTGGATAAGGGATATTACTGGAAAACTCTCCAGTCTACTAAGGCCCTCTGATTACTTTCTGCTATTGATTGTTCAAACTGGCAGCAATGAAACAAAAAAGAGAAGTCCAAGGGCAATCCAAAAAGACTTCAGTGCCCTGGGACAATTGGTAGAGGGGTCAGGAGCACAGTAGTTGATTTCATTGATTGTTCCAGTAACAAGGAATAATATTGATAGGAGTAGGCAGATCCGTCAAGTCAATGCATGGCTCCAAGGCTGGTGTCAGCAGAAAAATTTTGGGTTTGTTGTTCATGGGATGATCTACTCAATGCCTTGTCTACTGACACCTGATGGGATTCATTATTTCAGAGCGAAAATGTTTTTGCAGGTGCTGGAGTCCATCAGTGTTGGTCACTTTTTAAACATCACCTCTTAAGGGCACAGGAGCAGGCAATTCCCAGATGTTGGAAGTGAAGTAGGGAAGGCAGAAGGCTGACTTGGTTGAACAGGAATCTCCTCTTGGAGATAAGGTGAAAAAGCAAGGTGTATGCCCAGTAGGAAGCAAAGTCAAGTGACATGGAAAGAATACAGAGATGCTGCTCAGCACTGCAGGGAGAAAATTCACGTGGCCAAAGGACAACTGGAGTTGAAGGTGGCCAGAAATGTGGGGGACAATAAAAAGAGTTTTTTCAAGTATATTAATGGCAGTAGGTAATGTAAATATAACATTAGCCTGTTACAGGATGAGCATGGTCACCTCACAAACGAGGATGGGGACAATGCAGAAATGTTTAATTTATTCTTCACCTCCATCTTCAACATGGTGATGAACCAAAGGGTCTCCATGCCCTGAGCAGAGGACCATGAGTGTGAGAATGATCAACTCCCAGCCAACTCTGTAATTGTGTGAGGTCTGCTGCTTCAGCTGGATCCCTACAAATCTATGGGGCTTGATGGGATTCATCCAGGAATCCTCAAAGAGCTAGCTGATGTCATTGTAAAGCTTCTCTTGTTGATTTCTGAGTTGTCTTGGGAATCTGAAGAGGTCCCAGCTGACTGGAAGCTGGCAAACGTTGTCCCAATTTTCAAGAAGGGCAAGGAAGAGGACCTGAGAAACTACAGGCCTGTCAGTGCCTGGTAAAGTTATGGAGAAGATTATTCTGGGAGGTATTGAAAAACACCTGAGAGACAGCGCAGTCACTGGTCACAGCCAGCATGGCTTCATGAGAGGAAAGTCCTGCTTATCAAATCATACTTCCTTTCACGACATGGTAACTCACTGCAGTCTGCAACTGCCTCGGGACCGGAAAAGGAGGGGCAGGCACTGGTCTCTTCTCTGTGGTTACCAATGACATGACCCAAGGGAAAGGCCTGTAATTCTGTCAAGGGAGGTTTAGGTTGAATATTATAAAAAGGTTCTTCACCCAGAGGGTGGTTGGGCACTGGAACAGGCTCCCCAGAGAAGAGGGCACAGTGCCAAGCCTGACAGAGCTCAAGAAACATTTGGACAATGCTCTCAGGCACATGGAGTGACTCTTGGTGTGTCCTGTGCAGGGCCAGGAGCTGGACTTTGATGATCCATGTGAGGCCCTTCCAATTCCACATATTCTGTGATTCTGTTAAATTGTAATATGGGTCTAGGCTCTGCAGTCTTCTGCAGCTTGTCTGATCAGGGCTGCTGTTATCTCTGGTCCCCATGCTCTGTCCTTTTGGCTGGGAGAGACTGCCTGCCTTCCCAGGGCTTTCAGTGTTGCTGTGCTGTGGCAACTTACCCAAATATTAGCCCTTTTGGGAGGAATTTCAAAGCTGTGGTAGTGTTTTGATTATAATCAGCATATTGAATTTCCCTGTGAAATAGGTTGTTTGTGCTGTCTCAGCTTGCTCTTATTTCTGATGTCAGTGGTGCACAGTATCTGGAATACGAATGGTGCGAAATCTGAAACTGATTTGAATAAAAGTGTCGAGTTTTACACCCTTGTAATCTACATACTGCTGAATAACAAAATGCTACCTTTTGCTACATTCATATTGAATCTTTGCTTGTATCAGGACGGTGAAGATTCCTGACTCTGCAGATGGACTTGGATTCCAAATCCGGGGCTTTGGCCCATCCGTTGTCCATGCTGTTGGGAGAGGTAAGCTGCAAGAGCTGTCACTGGTACTGGTAAATATACAATTAACATCTAAATGATGTGGTCGAGATAAATCAAAATTAGGTCCAGTAATCCATCTTGGATTTTTACTTTCCCCAAAGTAACAAACAATATTAAATAAACCCAAATATAATTATTCTTTTTACTTATACTCTGTAAGCTTTGGATACATCTTTCAACTTTTTTTTAAAATGTAGTTATACCAATGTAGAAAAGTTAAGGTAAAGGTCTGCATTCTTTACAGATTAGGGAGTAGCTGAAGGATACAATATCACTTTGTCCAGTGAATGGCTGTTGGGAACCTGTGTGTTAGTTTGTTAGGTGGCTGTGTGGTTCTGCAATGTTCTGAAAACATTTGACAAAAAAATGTGCTTTTTGCAAAACTTTTCAAGAGCACTAGTGACTTTGTCTTAGTAATTGCCAATGTTTCATGTAAATACTATTTTGGGATATGATTTGCAGATGCTTGCTATCCTAGCTCAATGTTTTTGACCAGTGCACTTGCGATAAAAGAAGTTGAAGCATTATTTCTTGCTGTCTCATGTTGTTTATGGTAGAGCAAACTAACTGTATTTTCAGTTATTGTGGGACAGTTGTGTCTCTTTCCCCCCTCCTTCCTTTCTAACTGAGGAATTAAAAGTGAACTGATCTGCAAAGCAGCCAGATTTGAACAGAGTTTGATGACTTTTTTCTAGGCTGTGATGCCAGAAATTAGATTTTCAAAAGAAAGACTAATAAACTACAGACTTAGTAGGTGATGTGATAATTATTTCTGCACCTGGATCTCAATGCAACTGCCTATCATTATTCATTAAGCACATACTTTATTCCAATTAGCCTCAAAAATATGCAAGTACTTGCTTGTGTGGTTTGCTAAACCTGGCAGATTTTAAGCATATGCTTAAATACTTTGCTGAATTGGGACCTTGGGGTTTTCTGAAGAGAGATTTGGGGTTTTTTCTGAGAGAGATATTTAATAGGATCTATTTATATGTTTATTTTTAAGTCTTTTTGTGAGGAGGGGAGATTGCGATAGCTGGTAATGGTGTAATTTTCAATTACTTTCTTTTATACTAGATTTTAAATACAGCTTTAATCTAATAGTGATAATTCCTAAAATGAGGGAAGCTCATGTATATTCTGTAAGTTATTTCCTTGTCAAATATGCTCAACTGACAAGTCATGAAGTCGTGACAAGCTTTTCTATTTGTCAGCCCTGCAAATTCAGTGTAGCCTTTTCTTTCATAGCCCCTAGCTTCTGCACCCCAGTCTGGCAGTCTCTAGGCAATAGATTTTTACGTCCTTGGTGCCTTTGTGGCAGTATCTAGAGAAACATAAGGAGGCAAATGTTCAGGTAGCTGGAACTAAGGTCATACTCCAGCAGGCTGTCTTTCAGGAGTGAGTTTGAATCACACTGAAAAGACCTGGAGACAACTGCTATTTTTGTAGTGCCTATTCAGTCACTAGGTTTTCCCAACATGGTTATTCCATTGTGAAAATAAGTCACTGAACCAAATATTTTGTGTTGCTTAAAGAGAATGTTTTGTTTTGGTGTCATGTCGTGTGTGTCCCCCTGTCCCACCCTCTCATAATTTAATTTGAGATATTCTATTTATCTATCTTTGAGCATTTCGATTTAAAGCTGTAAGACCCTCTGCTATAATTTTGTCGGTAGGGAAGATGAAAATAAGAACAAGATCTTTGGAAATGTCTTTGGAATTTTGATATTTCACTTCATGTTTAACATGATACTCTAGCATGCTCTTATACTTCTTTATGTCTTGCCAGAAAGCTTCTGTTTTGTATGCAAAATTGAAACACCTGAATTAAACAAGAAGCTCATAAGCTTGGGTCATATAAAAGTAGGCTAAGTTGTAATTAGTGACTTTAAAGCTAGAGCCATTTTATCCTTTTAAAGCCCTTTTCTTTGAGGAGAATTTTCTACATTTTCATATTGCTAGTCAATGTTTGTTGTTTTATAAAGCAGCCTTTAGAAAGTTGTCTGGTCTCTTTTTATGGAAACGTCTGTTGGCAAACTCCATTTTCTTGGCATCCAGCTGGTCTACAGAAGTACTCTGTGGTCAGGGAAAGTATGTAAGAATCAGTCAGACCAGGTTCTGATTTTTAAAAAAAGAGGTTTTTTTGGACTGTAAAGCTTGAAAGGAGATGTTTAGAAAAAGAAGTCTGCTAACTCTGTGGGTTTTTATTAATAGGAACAGTGGCAGCTGCAGCGGGTCTCCACCCTGGCCAGTGCATAATCAAAGTGAATGGAATTAATGTCAGCAAAGAGACTCATGCCAGTGTTATTGCTCATGTCACAGCCTGCAGGAAGTACAGGCGGCCCATGCAGGTAATGTCTCATTTGGTGCCCCTGCACATTTTCTTCTATCTTTCTCTTTTTGGTCAAAGTAAACAGTGTGGTGTTTATCTCTGTGCACATATCTGTTGTGCTTGAGTGAGGTGAGAGGAAAGGAGTGGTGAATAAAACTGATGGGAAGCCAATTGAAATGTAAAAGCTGAGAATTGCTCACTATATTGGTGCTATTCAAGATCTGCTTAATTTCTGCACTGAAAGAAGTATCAGAGATAATTTTTATATGGTCTTTTTAAAGGGTTATTTCAAACATTTCTGCAGTCCTATGCAGAAAGCATTATGAGGTATATTCTCATCTTGATGGAGAGGGAATCACACAGCTTGCTGCCTGCTCAGCAGCAGGAGAATGAAGTGCATAAAACTGATCTTCTTCCAGAATTTTGTTACGCTTCAGTACACAGAGAGCAGAGTGCATGTATTCCATCCATAAAGTCTGAGTTCCCATTGCATTCCAGTCTTGAGAATAAGCATATATTCAAGGACTCGAAATTTCCTTTTTTTTTAAATGCATTCAAATTTTGTTATCTTTTTCATGTTAGTTGAGGAAGAAATCTCAGGCTTCCAAGACAAAAATTTAAGGAAGGAAAACAAACCAGGCTGGATTCTAAAATGTAGTTTTCCAATTGCCTGCAAATTTTTTGTAAACTGTGAACCAATATCATTAATTAATTTCACAAACTCTTCAAGTACATGTTTACTGAGGGGAAAAATCCAATTAAAATCAAGAGTTAAACCCTTCTCCCACGCCTACTGCATGGTTATAAGAATTATATAGTTAGAACTGTGTCATATAAATGCACCCTTTATGAAAATGTTCTCTGGGTGTTTGTGTTTAAGTGATAATAAATTGTTACACAGCATATCAAGATCAAGCTCACCTATTCTTTAAAGGAAGTCTCTCTCTAGTAAAGAGAAAGTGTCCTGTTCACTAGTAGCAAAACTGGCTAGAAGAAAAGATAAATTAAATTCTTTACAGCAGTTATGTTCTCTCTGTGTACAACAGTAGACTTCCTATGGATATTAGTGACATCCAAAGAGGGTTGATTAATGCTGGCTGGTGTGAATACTTTGACATGAAGAATGACTTTGGGTTTTTTAATCCACATGTGTAATAACTTGAAGTTTTTTCCTATACATAGTATTTATTTCAATTTCAAAAAGTAGCTGGTCATAATTCAGCAAATCACAGGTAACTGAAATTCCCCAGACTGACAAGAAAAACTTCATTGAGGATGCAGTGTTATCAAAAACTATGGGAGAATTGTCTAGACTGAAGTAAACGGTAGTATTCCCACTGGTGCCAAAACAGCTAAAATTTAATTTCCTATTCAGAAATTTGGTTTGGTTTTTTTTATTATTTGGAAAATTACTATGGATTTCTCCTATTTTGTAAGTACAGTACTTTAGCCTATCATTTAATTACCAGGAATATTGCAGTCTCTCCTGTGGTTGCCAATTGCATAATTGAAAGGGAATATTTTTCTTTTTCTTATATCTTCTATTTCTCAGGATAAGGGATCTTCCTAGTTGCCTGGAGCATGAAGCTTCATTTCAGATTCTTTTAGTGAATAACTGTGTGATTTCTGTTGGACAATGTTTATCTTCTGTCTTGTCTGAATAAAGAAAATTGAGACCAGATTTTACTTCTTGCAATTACAATTTCTTTGCAGTGATAACTAATCATGACGTGACAGATTTATGCTTAGTTTGTTCTCCTGTAATCATTTTGAAGAACATTGCTCCAAGTCATATCACATTAGATTGGTTGTTAACTTTTGGAAAAGGGTCTTCCAGTTTAAGTAGTTAGTATTTCCTATTAGAGATTGGCATGGCAGTCTTAATGCTGCCAAGGAAGCCTGTAAGAATCCATAACTAAGCATTAAGCTTTGAGGTGAACCTTCAAAGAAGTGTGGATTTCAGAAATGTTCCTGTTGATCAGCTTCTGCACAGATGTCCTCCAATAATCAACCCAGAGCTCTGAAAGTTAAGTTTTCTTATTAAAATATTTTGTGCCATTGAGTGAAAAGCAAGGCATAGATGAATCTAGGAAACCTAGAGAAGCCCTATCAATGGGGTAAAGACAGAAGCTGAATGTTGTATTTTAGCAAAGGATAACCGGATGTATTTGGCTCTTTGCATGAAGATTTTAACATTCAGCCTAAATGTTTGCTATCCTTGCTCAACTTTGAATTCTTCCTCGAACTTCTTTTTGAATTCAGATTTGTCATAATCATGTAATTTATTCTGCTGCAGCTGTTGGAGGAGGAGTGATTAACTGTCTGTCAAGCTTGTTTTGAAGTGTAAGGGACAAAGAGTAGTCTGGGGATGCCATCCTTGACAGGGTCCACCACAAGGGTATGGTGGACATGTGGCTGAGTTACAGGCTGGGTAGAACCGGACATAAGACATACACATGGCTTCTTCAAAGGTTGTATGACCCATGTAAGCCACCATTCCTGTCCTTGTATGTCACTCAGCCACAGAAGATGGTGGATTTTTGGAGCCTGTGATTCTTTTCTTTGGGCGGGGGG
>VZTH01013406.1:91590-169536 GCA_013397815.1 Aleadryas rufinucha
GGGAGTGGTGCAGGGGGGCTCTAATCCATGGGAAAAAATTAAAACTGCTTATTACTACACTAGTAAAATAAATGTAGTAAAGGCAAATATAGGTAATGAAGGCTGTAGAGGAGATTCTTTGCACTGGTGACACATGGGTGATAGGTTAACTGGACATTCTCTGTCTTTGGTTGATATTCCATAACATTTGCCACCAGATTTGTGGATGCACAGCAGATTTAGCTAAGCAAAAATTGGTTCTTTTCTTTTTCCCCCATAATTTCTTGGGGAAAAATGTTTTCAATCTGCAATTTGATTTGAAATGTCTTAAATTATTTTTGACAGAGACATGGATGGATGGATGTCATGCTGTCACAGACTTCATACTGTCTCATGACAATATATGATGAAATAAAAAATAACTTGCCAAAATTCTTGGGATGGTTTTGTACAGTGCCAAAATTCTCTGTAATTTTCTTTTTCTTTTTAAACTTAGGCCTTAGAAATAGTGAAATAGTTGCTATCAGTTGCACTTGCAAAGCTTTTTGTAGCTGTCTATTTTTTGTTGTTTTTCTAGCAAGATTCTATACAGTGGGTTTACAACAGCATTGAAAGTGCACAGGAAGATCTTCAGAAAACAAACACCAAACCCTCTGGAGATGATGGAGGCGATGCCTTTGACTGTAAAGTGGAAGGTATGTGATGCTTGTTTGATTTTGTTGCTGCTGAGAATGTTATTATAATGCAAGGAAAACGTAGGCAGTGGGTTTGTTTGCAGAGAGGAAATTTTGAGCAGATCATAAGATGTCTTTTACATAAGGATTTACTTTCTTATGTATTCTAAATATATAAATTTAACATGATCTTCTTTGAAAATTACCATCTTTTGCATTTAGAGAAAATACTTGAGTGAACACTTTGGGGAAAATCTGTTCATTTTCATTTGTAAGAAACATAATCCTAGGCATTACCTGATTTATTTTCACCACTAGTAATCGTTTATGGCAGACTAGATACATTAGTCATTACTGCCTGGGAAATAACAAAACAGCTATCCTTCAGATTCTTTTCAGGCAATTAACATTTAGATAAAACTGCATTCATATGCGTCTTATAATTTAAGAGACAGTTAACATGTGAACTGTATTTATGTTCTCTTCATAAATGCAGATACTGTGGTTTCATTTCTGAATATTGACAGTTTTCATAGTCATATTCTTCTACTTTATTTAGAAATTCTCAGTTTTCCCTTTTTTGGGTCTTTCTTAATGTCTCTGGATTATAAATGAAATGGAATAAGCCCCCTTCAATAACTGTTTGTAAAGAAAGAGACTGCCTGTTCTGCAGTCCAGTATTTTAATATCTATAAATCTACTGGTGTTCTGATTTTTAAATTGTTCAGCTGGGTTTTTTAATGAATGTTTTTGAATAGAACAATCAGAACATACCTGTTTCTAAAATCTTTGCCTATGTCCTTTTTTGTTCATTTAATGGCCAGAACTTGTCAACTGATTTGTGTTACTTTGTTTATTCTAGAGGTAATTGACAAATTTAACACAATGGCAATAATTGATGGGAAGAAAGATCATGTGAGTCTGACTGTTGACAATGTTCATCTGGAGTATGGAGTGGTTTATGAGTATGACAGCACAGCTGGAATAAAGTGCCATGTCTTGGAAAAAATGATTGAACCAAAGGGATTTTTCAGTTTGACTGCAAAGGTATGAAGCATTTTTTGTATGTTAATGCTTATTGTGTTTAATACCAATGGAGCAACATGTGTCTTTTTTAAATTCTTATGACTATGTATCTTTCTTTTGATACCTTATAATTGGTCACCTTTATCTCTTGGATGTTTTGGAGGATGATTGTGGACTAAGGAAGCAAAATGAGTTATGTTGTCATTATAAATTGAGCCTTTAAATCTAAAAGAATGTTAAAAGATCTTCAAAGTCTTCCATTCCCCCTGCCCTCCCTCCCTTATTTCTTAATTATCAAATAAAACTCTGAAGAAAGTCAGAGATTCACTGAAATGTCTACAAAGGCTGTATGCTACCCTCATCTCTTCAACATGCCTTTTATTTAGTTTTCTCTCACCATCATGGCAAGGCTTCAGTCTTTGCTGGGCAATACAGCTTATTCCGTGCCTTATTTCCTGGCCTTTTTATGCAGAATATACAAGAGGCTAACACTCACTTTTCTTTTGTGCTTTTTCAATGTGTTAGTATTCTGCCAAACCAAAGGTTTTCTAGAAGTAATGAATGAATTGATTCAGGAGCTTTGCATAATGTGTGCTGATCAAGTAAATACGGCAGATAATGTATTTTGGAGGAGCAATAGTGGTTACATTAGTAGGAAATTAGTAGTAAATCCATTATCAGACAATGTCATGAGAAGCCAAGCAAAAATACTTGCGAGTATAACTTAGCAGGGACTAGATTTAAGAAAACCTCTTTGCGTCCCAAGTTTCATTCACTGTTGTTGTGCACCATTGCCTGTAATGTTATCAGGCTTTTCAGCTTTAGTTATAAGAGATGATTAGTAAGGGGAAATTTTAGTCAACTCAATTTCATAACATACTTCCCTTGTTTTTATTATCTTAGATTCTTGAAGCACTGGCAAAAAGCGATGAATATTTTGTGCAGAATTGCAACAGCCTCAATTGCTTAAATGACGTGATCCCCACTGAACTTCAAAGTAAATTCAGTGTCATTTGCAGTGAGAAAATTGAGCATATCTACAGAAGAATCTCTAGTTATAAAAAGGTATGACCTGCATGTCCTAAGCTTGATCATATTTGTCTTTTAAGGGAAAACCAGGGGAATGTGGTACAGTTTGAATAACTCTTCAGTGTCTATGGCAGTGACAAAAATGTGGCTGAAAGTTTAGATATTTTGAAGCATGAATGCCTTAACTGAGTAATTGCATCAATTGTTTTCAAACCATTCTCTTTATTATCCCTTTTTTAGACATTGGGTAGTTTGTATCCTTTCTTGTTTGCTGTGTTCAGTTGTAGACACAATCAACTGCATATTTTCGCAAAAGGGCCATCATTCTTGTAAATGCCTTAAACCAATACCCTAGTGAATTTGCAGATGTTAACCAAAAGTGAAACAATAACAACAGAATTGTTTTTTTTCTTTCTAGTGCAACTCAAATACCAAATTGCAACCCTTTTATTAATCTTTTAGGCCCTACCATAACTGTTAATAATAACATCTCTGTAAATTATTCACTTCACTTGGGTTAATAAAACATAATAGCATGGAAAAATGGAGAAGGTGCTGACTTTCCGTATGCTTGAGATCTAAATTAATGATATGTGAATGAATAAATAGCCCAGACTATGACCTCTATTTGCTGTCAGTGTATTTCTCTATAGTTGTTTAACCAAGCAGGGTGTAAATGAATCAACCATTTGCCATTTTTTTAATGGAAACTCATTTTCTCATCCAGACTCCTAGTTCCTCTCTCATGGAACCTAATTGGGGGTGGGGGGGGAGGTGTGTGAATTACTTTGACGTTGACTCAAAATGGCTCCAAAAAAGTGGGTCTGCCCTGTCTTACTGCTTTTGGGGATCTGAGTTGTGACATTTACAAACTGGTCTGTTCTGAGAGTTAATATATGAAAAATTGAAATGAAAAAAAAAAGGAAAGGAAAAGCAAGTTGAATGCAGGAGCTTCACACATTTCTAGAAGCTGCATTCAAAAGAGTGGATATTTTTTTTTAGTTTTCAAAGGAAAAGTATGGAGAACTGTTAGGAATACCTGTAACTTCAGTAGGATGAAGGCCAAAAAGCAGCTTGTCAGACTTTTCAGGATGCTCTCCAAAAAGAAATGTAATAAACTGAGTTGCGTCAATGTAGACATCAAAAGAATCCTGATGCTGCATTAGCAAACATCTGATCTCTCCAATGTTTGCCTGAATTACAAACCTCCACATTTCCAATTTGATTAAAATTCAAAATACCTTTTTTAAAAACAAAATTCAATAGTTTTTGTATTAATAGTTACAGTTGGAGTGACATGCAGGTGATTTATACGTTTTCTGTGGCCGAAAAATTTGACTATGACATACAGTCTCTATGGAGGAGGCCAAGATAGTAAATCAAATTTTATTGTGTTTGCTGGATGTGAAACAAACAGCCTCAGGGAAGTTTTCATAGTTCTTACACTGTCTAGAAGCAGATATTGCTGATACAGACTGCACTTTAAATCTCATCTGCTCAAAAATCAGTAGTTTCACAGTTATAGCTTTTAATGACAATTAGTAATGCAGTGGATTTCAGGAATAGATGCGTCATTTTCTTGGCAAGGTAAAGGTAACCATAGTTACAGGAGACTTTCGGAATGCCTGAGCCCAGCTTGGCTCTTGGTTTCACTGTTAAAGTTCGAATTCTATAAATAAAAGCCTCGTAGATTTCTGCAGTTCTTACTATTATTATTATCAGAACATTTTGCTCCTAATGGACTTCGATTCCAGTGCCATGAGTCCCAGATGTTTCTCAACACATATATGAAAAGAATTTTGGTTCTGACTTATGACCTGATTAAATCATAGCCAGCGTTTGGTCTCTCTGGAGCAGGATGTGTGGGAGATTGAGATGTGAAATATGTACTGCTTGCAGAAACATTTTCATCATTGAATGTCCTTAGTGCCCTTCTTAACAATTTGTACATTCTTCAGCCTTTGAACAATTCCATAATTGGATTTCTTGTAACCCTCCAGATCTTGTTGTGATATAAAGATTTAAATGTAATTAACTCAACAAGTGTTCATCTGGCTGAAGTAATATGACACCAAAATAATCAGAAATTTAAATCCCAGCACAGAAACATCTTACTTTGCAGAAGGGATGTGTCTTATTTCAACTGAAGTGTTAGTAAAAAGTTGATTAATTTGAATTTTTACTGACATTTATTAGTGAAGAAACTTTGCAAGTTAACTTTGAAAATATTCTTATGCATGAGCTGTGGTTCGTAGCTGAAGTAATTCTGTGTAATATTTTGACTGAAGAGATACTGTGATTAAAACACTGATTACATCTTGCGGGAAAAAAACTCTTCCCTGACAACAAACTGCACTGGAAATGACACATATTGACAACAATCCAAATTGTGACTGACAAATCTTTTTTCCATTGGAAAAGCTTGATTGTATGACTGATGATTCTGAAGTAGATGTAGTTTCTGAGTGTCCAGTTCAGTCTTCACCATTTTGGGTTGACATCTTCTCATCTTAAAAACCAAATAACTCTAAGTCTGTTCAAGACTCTGCACAAAATTTCAAATGTTGGAGTGAGGGAGATGTGGCTATGCACTATATTAGAATCAGACCATAAAAAATATTCCTCATTGCTGAGCTCATATATAGGGGGGAGAAGAAAAAGGTGGTGGGCTAGGAAAGTCTGTGAAACACGGTGTTTGCAGTTTTTATATACTAGTGTTTGTCAGCTTCCTAATGCCACTCAGAATAGAAGAATGTTTGGGGTTGGAATAGAGCTCTGCAGGTCTTGTCCAGCCAACCCTGCTTAAGCAGGGCCACCTCGAGATGGTTGCCCTGGACCATCTTCGAGGAGGGAGATCTGACCTCTCTTCACTGAATCTCTCTGGGCAACTTGTGCCAGTGCTCAATCACCCTCACAGAAAGTGTTTGCTGATGTTCAGAGGAAAATCCTGTGTTTAAGTCTGGGCTCATTGCCTCTGGTCCTGGCACAAGGCACCACTGAAAACAGCCTGGCTCTGTCCTCTTTGCACTGGTCCGTCAGGTATTCATGTACATTGATGCATTTTCCCCTGAGCTTTCTCTTCTCCAGGCTGAAGGGTCCCAGCTCTCTCAGCCTTTCCTCACAGGGGAGATGCTCCAGTCCCTTCATCACCTCAGAGGGCTCACCTTCACTAGGCTTTCCCCAGTATGCCCATGTCTATTTCTGTGAAGCCCAGGCTTGGACCCACTACTGCAGGTGAGGCTTCACCGGTGCTGAGGAAAGGAACAGGATCACCTCCCTCAACCTCCTGGCAATGCTTCTCCTAATGCAGGAGGATAGGATATAATTAAAGAGGACTTCCTCTTTCCTGAATATGAAATCCAGTATTCATACTTTCTGGTTTTGTCTTTATATAGCTTCAGACAAAAATTTCATGAATTTTTGGAAAATATTGGCTTGAAAACATCAGCAGGTGTTTATAAATGTCACGAGCAGTACAGCACATGATCATAAAGCAGTTCCAGACTTGCTCCCCAGAAAGACACTTAATTTTTTATTACGTTCCATGGGAAACAAATTCTACCTCTCTGTTACAAAGTTATTTACTTCTTAAAATATCATTTACTTCAAAAAACAACCCCCTAAAAATGTAAAAAATGAAAATTATTTTTCTTTCCCTTTTAGAGAAAGATGGAAATTATGTAGTCAAGACACCTTAAGTCAAGGGTGACTGAAATATTTTAAGCCTTTGTTTTCTAGTTAGGTACACAAGTATTGTCATTTAAATGCAGACACAAGAAGAGCTGCTAATCAAAATTTGATTTTCTTTCTCACTTCTAGTTTTCAAGAGTATTAAAAAACAGAGCTTGGCCTACCTTCAAACAAGCTAAGTCAAAGATTTCACCACTTCACAGCAGTGATTTCTGTCCAACCAATTGCCATATCAATGTGATGGAAGTGTCTTACCCTAAGACCTCAACTTCCCTTGGTAGTGCCTTTGGTGTACAGCTAGACAGCAGAAAACATTCTTCCCATGAAAAGGAAAATAAAAACACTGATCAAGGTAAGTCAACTGAGTTTGAAAGAGCTACTTCCAGTGCTTCTGATATAGAGTCTTAAAAGGTAATCAGTTTAGGTTTGTGGCCCAAATATTAAAATTGAGGACAAGCCTTCCTTAAATCACTCTACTTTTGCTTCTTAGGCTTATTTTAAAGCATAATAAGGGGTAGTCATAATTTCACAATAACTTTTTCCTAAATAGCTTGACTTTGAAATGCAAATAGAATGCAAAATGAAATAAGAACATGAATTTTTAAACAGAAAAATATTTCAATGTCTGTTAGGTATCTTACTAACTTCAAATTACATGATAAAAAAAAGATAATGATGTAATCTCTTTGGATGATTCTCAGGTAAACTGAATCCCATGATTTATGTCCAGCATACCATTACTACTATGGCTGCCCCTTCAGGACAGTCTCTTGGCCAGCAAGAGGGCCGTGGTCTGAGGTACCTCTTGAAAGAAGAAGATTTAGAAACACAAGATGTCTATCAAAAATTGCTGTTCAAATTACAAGCTGCACTGAAAGAGGTGGAAACATGTGTCTGCCAAATAGATGAGTAAGTAAATGTTACCATCTGGACTTGCCTTTAATTTTTCCATTGAAGATAATGATAAATCTGGGCAATGCTTCTGTGTAGCAGAGGAATCAATGCTGACTTCAGACAGAATTAAAATAAGGTAAAGAATTTTGGTTCAGGTAATGCTGTATTTTGATCTTTTTCCCAGCATGCCTGACATTTTCCCCACAGTTTGTAGTCTTTTTCCAGTTTGTAGTTTTTCTTTAGAATGTGGCAAAGTTAATTAATTTGAAGTGAGGAAAATGAGGCACACAATGTCACCTACAATTTCACTAAGAATGCAAACAAAGGGCAGAGGTATAAAAATGGCTTTTGTTGAACTCTTTGGGTATTGCTGAATAGTCCCACAGATGAATTTTTGAGTAAGGCATTATTCATTTATAGGGAGAGCATTAGTTTGTTAGACATTTTTCAAAACTGAATTGACCTTAAGGAAGAGCCACCCTTGAGTGGTTAGGACATTTAGCTTGAATGTGGGAGACTCAGAGTCTCATCACAGTCCTAATTCAGGACAAGGATTTATACCTTGCTTTTTCATTTGTGAAGTGAGTGGGTTGACTACTGGGCTCTTTGCTGTCTTGGGATAAGGACGAAGAAGGGTAAGAAGTAGTTCAGTTTTGAAAGATCCCATATGTAATCCAAATGTCAGAAATTAATTTTTAAAATAAAAATAGTAAAATTTTTGGGGTTTAAAATAAAATCTGTCATGATCTCCAGTTTAGAGAAGTGGTATATCGTTGTTTCTCCTGTTATCTTGAAGACTGTAGTGTGATTTGTCCTTTCATGGGTACTTAAGAATGGAATTTCTTTTTTTTACTGTTCTCATAGTAATTGTAATAGTTACGTAGTAATAAGTAATCGTAATGTGTCACATACTGCAATAGGAATGAAAGCAAGAGTTCAGTTCAGCAAGAGACTCAGTATTTTTAAGAAAATGTTTTCTGTGCCTTTACATAGTTTTGCTAATTATCATGCCGAAGATGAAGTCAATTAATTAAATTCATGATAATTTCGGTGCTTGGGTGCACTTCGAAACAACTGTCTGTAAAGCGTGTGTTGTCACTCTTCCTCATGGAAGTCAGAAAATTATATATGGAATTTTAGTCAATATTTCAGGAAGTTCCAGTTGCCAGTATGCCACACCTTTCCTTTCCACTCCCTTGAGCCTGTGATACAAAAGAACAGGAAATTCTGAGCCTTTCTTTTGTATAAATGTATATATAAATACACACACACATAGATAAATAGTGTGTACAGGAATATATATATATATATTTATACATATATTCATTTTTAGAGTTATGCAGTTGTGACAGTAAACACAAGGGTTCACTTTTTTCATTCCTAAATTTTCTGTACACTGACCTTGTAGCAGATCTTGTATAAGGTACACAGATATACTTAGCAAATTTTACCTTTGGCTGTTTGTAAGACAGACTTTTCATGCTTTATTCCTCATGGACATTGAGTGGACTGCCAGTGAGTAATTATTGTAGAGGAAGGCAGTTCTATAGAGAAAACAGGATAGCCAAGAGACCTATTTAAAAGTGCTGAATAGGGAAGAGTGAGCAGTTCAGAAGAATATGGTATATTAGAACATAGTTACAGATACTAATTAACTCTTGAGATTTAGGACTTAAGAAACAAAAGATAGAGTGACACAATAGATAGTCCAACAGCTGTGCTTTAATTTGAAATTTTTGTACTCCCTTGAGCTGGGAGGAAATGCTTGAACATACTACTTCTGAATTTTTTATAAAGACAGTAGAACTGTTTTCTGTTGTGGCATAGTAACAATAAAATTGATGTCTTTTTTACCTGAATTGCTTGTTATCATAAGCAATCCTCATTATTTTAATATTCTTAGGACAGATAATATGAACATGGTATCACAATTTTTAATTAATGTTTATATTGTATGGCAGAAAAATTTGACTACTGAATGACTCTTTGGTACCCTTTATAACTACTGTTGCAAAACTTGCTCGTTCATGTTTCTAGAGGTCTCTGCTCTCTGTTGAGGTCAGTATTGGTCTCTCAGCTCACAACATCTTGGGGCAGTGCTATCTGCTCAATCTCTGCTATCTGTTAGTGAGTGGAAAAATAAGTGTTTCGTCTGAAGAGCAGGTCTGTGAGAGCCTATGGATTATGACAAGGGAACATTTAAGAGAAGGTTTGGTACTCCTAGTATTGACAGCGTAAGAGCTTATGTGATGGTTTGCTGATAAGGTTTGGTTGGATAAGTGATATAGTACTGATGGAGACAGAGGGAAATACACACAGAACATGCATCCCCTTTCCGTAGCCTCTCAAGGCTCCACTGTGTTCACTGTCAAATAGTTTAATAGTATCCCAGTAGTTCTTTAGTGGTGCTGCAGATACCCCATGTTGCTGGAAGGTGTTACACAGAAATAGGTCCTTTTTCAAGTTGTTTTCTATATGGTGATTCTGCTGTGTTCTTGGTTCTCATGCACTCAGTGTTCTCCCATGATCCCTGCTGATTTTTGGAAAGATGTCTGTTGGGAGCATACAAGAGGCTTGAACATTTTTCAAGCCTCTGTGGAGTGCAGAAGAGGTAGAGCAGCTCAGAGGCTGCGGAAGAATTTTTGTTGCTGCCTGTGGCTATAATTTTTAATTCTTTGACTAACCATAGCAGGTTTTGTTTGTTAGGGTTGTGTTGAGGAGTAATTCCACAAGTGAGGATTTTTTTTTTAAGATTTAAATTTCTTTGTTTCATGGAAATATTCTTCATAGAGACTCTCTAGCTGTTAGTTAGTATTCACTCATATTTCTCCTTTGAGAGCATCTAAGGTAACTTTGCTTGGGGTAGGTCTATCTCCAGAGAAAATGTATTGTGTGTGTGTTGTGTGTAAGAAGAAAAAAACCAAAGTATATGTGAGCATGATTACTGGGGAGGGGATGCATCCAGGTTTTGAGCTGTGTATTTTAAACTCCCCAGACTGAGTTTTTAGGAGCGTGTCAGTGACCTCAGTAACTACCAGCTCCAAAACTTGGCAATGCAGGGTTCCATCTTTGGTTTATGGTAGTTCAGCAAAAAAATTTTCCTCAGAAAAAGAGCCTGCCCACTGAGAGAAATGGAAAAGCCCCCTTAGGAAAAGATCCAGCTACCTTAATCAGTTTTCTGCTGAGCTCTTGGCAGCAGTGACTAAACAGTCACATAAAAGAAGAGGATATAATTGTCTGTGTCTTGACAAATAATTACTCAGGGGAAGAAGATATTTTCAGGAGCTGAAATTGCAGTTCATTATGCTTGTTTCTTACCCTTGATTATTTTCTTGCAACAACAAAATCCCCAAGAAGTTACTAGAATGAACCTCCCATTTTTATTTTTAAGTGGATGATAGTGGGAACACAACAACCACCAAATGTATAGATTAATCCTTGTCCTTTTCTCATCCTTCAGCAGGCAGAGCCACATGATGGTCTTGGAATGGACATTTTGGTTTAAGAGCACTGTTAGAATGATCTGCCATGAATTTGTCTAATCCTTTTTTGAATCCCTTACATCTTTTTTTATTCAGAAAATAAGTTTTACAGGTGTGAAGAACTGTTTTCCTAAGGTTTCCACTTCCATAACACATTTATTTTAGGACAGGTTCAAAAGCACATGTGCTGTAGCTCGAGATCGACACTGAACACTGATGTAAAATATGGGCCCCATCTCTCTTCCCGTACTCATGAAATCATGCTTACCAGTCACTTAAGTGATGCGAAAGAACTCAGTTGTGATTTCCTACTGATAAGAAGTGTTAAGGCATCATGTAGCCCAAAAGATGTCAGTCTAGTGGATGGTGGATTTAAATTCCAGTGAAATTATACCTTTAGTATCACTTTTCTATATTCTAGTTGCAGTTCAGATCAGTGTCTTTAACTATACATGGGGTAAAATCTGTCTATTCCCTTCAGTAGTAAGAATTTTGTGTAACAAGATCTAACATATTTTTGAATCCCACCACGTACTTGGTAGAAAGTTTACCTGTTGACCATTCTGACAGCTCCTTCAATAAACCTTGCTACTATGTCTAAGTAGTTTAAGGGGGAAAAAAAGCTTAGTTCAGTCTCCCCTGATTTCGGGTAATTAGCAGGTCGTTTTTGCAAGAAAAATGCTGCTTTTGAAATCCAAATATTAATTTGAAAATGTGATTCTGATGGAGCATTTGAGCAATAGGAATTAAAGGACAATTGCCCATTATTGCTGTTCTGATCTTTAAAGTAAATTAGAGCATCTCAGTATGAATTAATCACCCAAGAAGAGGAAATTTTTGCTGCCAGTACTTGTGCATGTTCTAAAAGTAGCAATCTGCACTGTTCTCTCTTCTTGGCTGGATGTCACTTTACTGCTCGTCACAGACGTTTGTATATTAATCATCAATTTTACTAGTGATAATGGCGTAGACACTTTGAATGTCAGGAAGTACACAGAGATGTTAATAAAGACCTTTAAAATGCCCTAGTAGAATAGTTTGTGATGCACACTGGCACGTCTTGTACTGTAGTAATTCAGGAAAATACATGCTTTTCACAGACATACCGTTTCTTTGGTTTGTTTTCTTGATTTGTACCAAGAAGTACAGGATTCATGTTGAAAAATAGTTAATATGCAATTTGACCCCAAGTGTCCAAGAATGTGCTGTATTTCTTCTCCAGCTGGAATCATTGCTTTCATACGTGATTGAGTATTTGATAAGGTTAATGGATTTCACTGTTAGACTATTTAACAACAGAATGTGTCATTTCCTTCGCTTGTTTCAAATAGATATTGACTGAATTAAGATATTCCCTTCACATATTATAGAATAATAGTTGGAGGACAGTGATGAGAAACATTATCTTGTTGCTAACTCACTTTTGAAAAACATGGATTTGCCTTTTTTTTTTTGTGTTTCACAGCCTTCTTTCTTCAATAACATATTCTCCAAAATCAGAACGCAAAACGCCTGAGCCTTTAATACCAGCAGACAATGATAATGAAAAGAGTGAAAGGAATGGGAAGAAAGTCTGTTTCAGTGTAACAGGTGATGAACAAGAAGATTCTGGTCATGACACCATCAGTAACAGGGACTCTTACAGGTAACTTTATTAATAATATTTTTTATTTTTCAACTGAATCAAATATGGAAGTTTATAGACTATCAAGTGGTTATGAAGATTATTAGTATATGATGATTCTGACATTACTAATGGAAGAATAACTAACCTCAAGATGTGTAAAATAAAGTCTTATGAGTGCAGATTAGTTAATAGATCTTGATTGCCCAAACCTGGGTGGTATATCACAACCAGAGATGTAAAATTTTATTTTAGATTACCTGTCTTATAAAAAGCAGAAATAACTTCTCTTATTGTATCTCCAACAACAACCCAAATATCTACCATGGAAAGCAAGATGATAGAGCCACTGTTCTTTCTGATCTAAAGAAAAATATACTGTTTATCAACATATATTCCTCACCTGCTTTCACTCTAAGTAACTGTAGCATCAACTCGCCTCTAGAGTTTGTAATGCGTCATGTTTACTGTGAATGAGAATACGAAGAATTTTGAAAAGGAAGGAGTAATTATAGCAAGTATAGTTCATATATAGGTTATACTCTCTTGGAGAGAATTGGTTAACTACATGATATAAAAACTAAATTTAAATTTTAGCTGCAAGTAAAATGAGGGTTCATTATTTGTTCAGTATCATAGTCCATTATTATGCTCAAGAATTAGAATCTCAGTAGGGTTCATCATTTTTCTAAAGAACCCTGTGTTGCTGAGATCTCTTTCCTAAGCTATATTTGAATACTGCAGCCTGGTAGATATGAACTCTTCATCAGAGTAGAAAGAGAACCATAAAGATGTAAATGCAGAGAAAATTTGCACAAATTAAGTTCATCTTTTTCTTATCATGGGGGACACACAAGCAAAGTTCTTGTTCCAGCAGAAGCGCATTTGGAGTTTCCTGCGTGTTCATGATGTGTCAAACTGACTGTTCAGGAGCTGCTCCCGTGACGTGTGCTTGCTCCTGTTGGGAGATTTCCCAGTTGGCACAGGATTTGTATATGGAGAAAGAAGGTGTGACCCAGGACATGAGCGCCTCTTTGTTCAAAACATTTTCTTTATTCTGATTCCGGTCATTTATAGTCCATTCTGACTGTATAGGAATGATAAAACCTATGGTTCCATATGCAGAAAAATCATAAAATTTTTGCATTAAGGACAAGTGTTGGAATGAGATTAAAATGTTTTGTTTCTTTGCTTAAATAATTATATTAGTCAATACTTAAAATCTCCAGCTCTCATAATGCCACGGTGGTTATTGCTGGAACTGTTTGGCTAATTTCAACCATTATAATGCTCTCATTTTGTGTAGGTTCTCCTTCTAAACTTTACAATACAACACAATAATCATGCAGAATGGTACAGCAAATACATCTAATCTGTTTCTCATTTTCCTGTGTTTTATTTTCTCATGCTTTGCACAACCCAGTTTTAATTAACCTTCATCTCCCCTTTGGAGACTTTAATAAGTGAATAGATTTAGTTAGAAAACGTTTCTTAATATCCAGCCAGAAATTTTTAATACTCCTTGGGACTGTTCACCCGCCATTAGGAACATGTTGTTACTGATGTCTTTTCATCTACTTAATGGTTATGATAGTAATTATATCATATTGCTTCATTTAAAAGTTTAACTCATTCACTTACCTTGTTGACTACAGGTCCAAAACATGTACCTTAGCCAGCAAAGTCACTCTGCCTAAATTAGTGAAAAGTCACTTCTGTATCTACACAAGTAAAGAAAACAAATAGGGAGCACATGTATAACTGCAGTGTTATTTTAAGAATGGATGTGTTAATCTTGATGAATGGCCACACCCAAATCATAAAATAAGACCCATATCATTATGTGTAAACATCCCTCAGGTACGCTTTTACATTATCTTACATTCACTTGGGTTTTTAAGACTCCCCCTGCTGGATAATTACTCAAGCATTTCCTGCATTGAAACAAAATTATTTTCATATGACCAAATAACTGTGAAGACTTTGAATTGAAATATGTCTTCACAGGATTTTTAGTACAAAAATCTGTGTTTTACTCTGGTTTTGCTGCAGGAGTAGGTATATATCTCCATGTATTTTCTGTACAGAACAAATTGTTTTTGAGAGAAAAGAGCAGAAAAGAAAATCCCCAAATCTCCTTATTAGACCAATGTGGGTGAAATTTGGTATGCATAGAAGTTTTGACTGAAGCCAAAGATGTAAATGTCTATACATCTCTAAAAAAATCAACAGCTGTAAGAGATGGGATCATGAACTGTTTTGACTGACAAGGAAAATAGTTTGTAATTTGAGTTTTGGTGCTGCTCAAATGAATCTAATCTCTTGTAAACCCATTGTGAGACTCTGTTATGCAAGTTGTAAAGACTCAATGTTTGTATTAGCTGTGGACCAGAAGAAAATGGGAAGTAACTATAACATTTGAGGCCACAGATTCAAAACTGCCACTCATGTAAGAAAAGTTGGTTGTTTTGCATTGAAAGTCTGTATTACTATTCTGCAAGTACTTTTTCACAGGTAAGGTGAAAGGAGATAATCGAAGCATCTGTTTTGGGAGTCCAGTCTACTGAGTCCTACCAGGATTTCAAATTAAATGAAAGCCTAAGCACAGGGATCTTTATTGTGTATAAAGAATTACACAGACCATGTCATCATTAAATTTAGGATGGGAAAAGGGAAAGACTTTCCATAACTTTTTTTACAGAGCCTGTATTAAAGGACATAGCTTTATTTCTTTTTTTGTTTTGTGTTTTATTTTCAAGTGACTGCAACAGCAATAGAAACTCCATTGCCTCTTTCACCAGCATTTGTAGCAGTCAGTGCAGTTCTTATTTTCACAGTGATGAAATGGATTCAGGTATGTTTAGAAAAGTCATCTATGAATCTGTCATCTGTTCCTTTTATTCAATTTTATCCTTTTCATTTGCCTGGCAGTTTTATTGTTTTTATTTTAAAAATTGCATCCTCCTTAGTAGTAGAAGTGCATAATTTTGCTTCTGCCTAGCTAGTGCTGCACTTAAGAACCCTTCTGTAAAAGAGAGCCAACATCCCATTATCTCTGTGAATAGACTGTATTAGAGCTCCTGGAGTCACTGTTTTCCATGTCTTTCATGTCTTGACTGTGCATTGTGTTGCACAGGGTAAGGAGCATTTTAGGTGACTGTGAAATGCTCTCTTAGCCTGTGTCAGCACCTAGAACAGCAGGATCTGGCTGTGGATGTTTGTAGGAAGGAATGTGAGACCACATAGAAGCACATTCTTGTTTATGCCATGACAAATTGGATTTAAGTAAATGCAGCTGCTAATAGGAATGGGATGGAATTTAACTGCATGGAGAAGGAGGTCATACACTCAGGGACTAGTAATAAAAAATATTTGCTTTAAGCTGGGAGTTTATAATTTAGGAATGATTCAGGAAAAGAAAACCTGAGCATATTAGTTGAATATGAGGTGAAGCTTGGCCATAGAGAAGGCAAAGTTTTATTGCTTGTTGTACCAGGAGAGATATTTCCTGTTGGAACAGGAAAGTATTAAGACATTATGCAAGGTACCTGAGATACTTTGTGACTAATGCAGAGTAATGTGAGTAAGACAGAATTTCCTTTCCAGACATGATACATGCTTACAGAGCTAAGCAAAGACAGAGTAAAAAATGAAGGACATAGTGAATTGTTAATAAAAGAGGAGACCCAGGATCTGTATCTTCAACTTCAGATAAAAATGAGCTGATATACTCTTGTGCAGCACCAAGCTGAAGTACCAGCTGGGGTACCTAAAGAATATGTCTTTGCTAGCCAAGCACTGATACAGTGCTTTTTAGATGACAAATACTGCTGCTCAGTGAAACTCACACTCTCTGGTGACTTAATTTTCACCTGGTTCCAAAGTTAACCTGGCTAACTCAAGTTCAGGGCTCTTGGGCACTGTGCTCTGTTGCAATTAAAATCCTGTGAAGAGATATAATGGTTGTAAGGACATCTAAAAGAGCTAAAAAAAAATTGAGGGAAGAAAAGTGCTGTTAAAGTGTTTCACTGACATAAGAAAAATGAGTCTAGATTGACCTTGAATAAATTTGGATTATAAATTATCGAGTGGCTACTTCTTGTCTGTCACTTCAGCATCAAGGAGGAAAACCAGTTTTAAGCTCAATTTTTCAATATTTTTGAAAGAGTTCGAGGTGTATCACCTGTTGTCTGAGAGAGCAAGTGACAGGGCAGTGACCTAAGAGAGTCCTTCTCCTTTGCACTTTCCTAGGAAACGATGTGGTATGTGCTGCTAAAAGCTTCATATCAAATACAGGATTTGGATGCTGTATTTTTGCTGAATTACTAAAATCTCAGAACCGTTTAGTTAGTAAGAACATTAAGACTGTGATTTATCTGTACAGTCCTTATAAAAACTTTACAGTGAATGCATTTTGGTGACTTTGTGGTCTGCTACATTGGGTTTACACTACTTAGCCATTTAGTCTGGAGTTTAGTATGTTCTCCAGAAAAGAAGAGTTGTGTGTTCTGGTCATAGAATGATTGAGGTTTGAAGGGACGTTTTGGGATGATCTGATCTAGTCCTCTCCTCATGCAGACTCATCTAGAGCAGGTCTTCCAGAACCTGACCAGTTGGGTTTTGAGTATGGTCCTTTCTTTAAGAGCTGTTTCAGTATTATCAAGTGACTAATAAATACAAAATATGTAGGGAGAACAGTTACTATAGTCCTGACAGTGTAAGCATCAGTCTATGTGCAAAGCAGATTATCTAAGCTGCAAAGGTTTTGGAAAACATGCTGAAGCTTCTAAACAGTTTGTCATTTTAAAATATTTTTCAGGTGATGAGCTCCCCATAAGTGTTCGAATCTCCCATGATAAACAGGACAAGCTCCATAGCTGCTTGGAGCATCTTTTTGGTCAAGTATGAGATTATTTTTCTTGGCTTTGATACTGATGCCTGTGTTTGAGCTAAGATGTCTTTAGAAAATACTTCTTTTTCTTTTTAATTTTGCTTCCCACTGTTTACTGGGATGGTATGTATTTCCTCATTTTTCCCCAGTTTTCTGTAAATAGTCCAAAACTGCAAATTAAACAGGTCCTTACATTTAGTCCAATGTTCTCTAGTTTGTTACCTTAATTAGAGCCATTAAGTAAGAAAGAATCCCAAGTTGCTTGTCAATAGTCCATATTTCTTACAGAAAGAATTTCTAATTGTTGCTGTAAAAAACCATCTTTCTCACAGAACCTTGATCCCAACAGGTCGATTCGATAGTCAATCTTTTGAAAGGACCAGCTGTGATGAGGGCCTTTGAGCAGACCAAATACTTCACACCAGGACGAGGCCTCCAAGGTAACATTTAATTCTAGCTATGAGAATGAAAAAGCAGCTTGAAGGGTACATGGAAATGGCTGTTGACTCCTTGAGCTGGTTTTGCTTTATTTTGTTATATTCTGCAATAACTGATTGTTGAAGTTCATGTTAAATAGATCTTAATTCTTGATTGAAAACTGGCTTCTTACATTTTATTGCATAATGTAGGAAAAAATGTCAAAGTCAACTAAATTGTAGACTCTGAACTGACTGCTGAGGTTTTTGAAGCAAGAAGCAGGTGGTTTTTTTTTTATTTCAGGTGTTTTTAATACATTTTTGTCACAGCTACTGAAGCCATTCCTGATCTATTTTATTACTAATGTCAGATTTTTATTATCTTTGTAGTTGTATTATGTTTGAAGTTGATTTATAATTAATTTATGATTTATATTCACAACAATATTTATGCCAAACATATACTTATATGTGTATTACTGATTGCTGAAAAAGAAATATCCTATATGTAAATTCAGGCACTCTACTACCACTTTGTATGGTTGCTTAAGTCTAAGGGTATAAAGAGGCATCTGGCAGTAGTCATAAGTGATGGAAAATAGAAAGGACTTCTTTCAGTAGACTGAATTTTAAAAAAAAAAGAAAAAATTTAAATGGGAAACTGAATGTTTTATTAATAATAATAGTAAGATGTATTGATCCTACACGTCTTTTGGCAAAGAATACTGATTTTAGATGGCCAGAGGGTGGTTTTAACCCAAATTAAGAGGTTTTACGAAGCCTGAATTATTACCTGCTAAATGAATTTGCATGAAAGAGTGTGTAACTTGCTCTTTTATTTTTTTTCATCTTTTTTTTCCCCTTCTTTTCTTTGTGGGTTTTGTTTTGTTTTCAGTAAGAAATTTTGGTTTAAATTTAATTTTCTGATTGAAACAATTTTGCCTGTAAAAGTTCCAGGGTCCCACTTACCATGCACCTTCTGTGTTATGTACCTGGTTCAGAAAGAATCATGTTTGGGGAGGCTGCTCACTCTCTCCTTAGACTTAAGTAGGGAGCTTAGATGACTGTTAGACCTGTCACCACAGCTTTAACTAGAGTTAAATAAGTTGCCAACTCCTTGAGCAGTGAAAACATTTAGGAAAAACCAATGTCTTACTGTGGCTTTCCTAGGAGGCTTATGGAAAAAAATACTATTTTTGTCCTTGCTTAGAGTTTCAGCAAGAAATGGAACCAAAACTCAACTGTCCAAAGAGGCTGCGACTCCACATCAAGCAAGACCCTTGGAATCTCCCCAGCAGTGTCCGGAGTCTTGCCCAGAATATCAGAAAATTTGTGGAAGGTTAGTAAGAACAACATGATCATAAATAATCTCTTCATTAGTAGTACAGAGGTAAGGGAAGGGGAGAGATACAACTGCTTCCTGCTGCTTCTAGGTAAGATCTGTGGAACACAGTGTAGTCTACAGGACTTTTTTATACTCTTAATAACAAGGTTAGCAGAGTTTATCTCAGCTGTCTTGTGCTTACCCTGTTGGCTTTAGATGCTGAAGAGAAAATATTCTTCTGAAGAGAAAATAGTCTTCTGACAAGTGAAGACAAAGGAACCGTATGTTATATGTGATAGGTTATTTCAGTTGCTACTGCAGTCCAGTGGGCTTGACTGATTTGTCACAGAAGTTCATGGGACTGATACACCAAAATGCAGCTTTTAGTGAAATTAAACGATTTTTTTTCACTGTCTTAACTGGAAAGATGAAGACTCTGCAGCTTTTGTCCTGCACCTTGGTCTTCGCTTCTTTTCTGGAATCATCATCCCTCCTTCTGCTATAAAGCCATGGTCTTCACTTAATCCATCTCAACTGATGCTATCACTCCTCTATACCGTGTATATAGTGTATATCACTCCTTCTATACAGTGGTGGAAGGGATGCCTCCCTTCCACCACTGTATAGAAGTTAGCAAGTACTCTGGTCCTCTTCATCACCAAGTGACAGAATGAGCTGGGATTTTATGCTTTCTCTCCTGTTTTCATAAGAAAGTAACTGGGCTTTCCCCTCCACAATATCTTGCCTGTAGTTTCTGCTTTATTTCCTGTACTGCTTGATAAAGAAACAGAAATAATGAGTAAGAGTATTTTTATAAAAATGCTTGTGCTAGGAGTCTATGTGGGAACAAAACCTTATGTCTGGTCTGGCTTTAAATTATTTGTGTATGTGTGTGTTTAGCTTCTTCTGTTTGTGGGTTAATTTCCACTGTGTCCCTTAAAGAAACTGTTAAATATCAGACCAATGGGAAAGAACTTTGTGATAAGTTTTATTAGGATAAACTTTCAAAAACCAACCAGCCAAACCAAACAAACTCTTCCCTCTCTGACTTGGCATTTCTCATTTGAGATACATCATATTTTCAGACCCTGGGTTAGAAAATTGTAAAAGCAACCACATAAATATCTCCATTTTGGAGTCAATCACAGTGGGTTGACTCTCCAATACTAAGAATACTCCTTTTAGTTTAATGGTGGCTGTCACTGAGTGGAAAATTAATAAATAGTTTTGAATCCTTTTTTTTCTACAGGTCCTTCTTCAGCCTAAACCAAATTATTTTCAAGTATTAATCAGGGTTTCTTTCAAAGCTGAGGAGGAATGGAAATGTCTTGAACAGTCCTTCCTTCCCCCTATTCAGAAGCTAAGCTTACCAGACCATTTTCACGTAACTTGTTTGCCCATGAATAGAATTAGTAGACCTAACCCATTTTAATGTTGATCATACACACTCAACACTGAGCTGAGATTATTCAAAATTTTGTGGGAGAGTTCAAGGTCCAAATGATCTGCTGCCTCTCTGTAATATAAAAATTATTTTTTACTATACTCAGCTCAGTATAGAGACACAACCAGCAGCTGGATTTAACTGAAATCAGATGAACAAGAAGCAGGGTTAATAATGTTTTTAACAGCTAAATTTTCCCTTTGTATCTTCATTTCTTGGTTTCTTCCTTCCTGTCTTGCCATCATTCATTGTGTTCACAGCTGGTCTGGATACCTAGGAGAACCACTAGTACTGCCCTGAGCTATTTATGGCTTGAAACCTAACACATGGTACAGAGAGTCATCTCCCCATTTCCCCTCTTATTCGCCTGATTTAGAAAAAAACCCAGAAGATGTCACCTAATACGACTGTTTAATTGGGCTTATGAGAACAAGTTGAACAATGTCTTGGGATTTTAGAAAAATCTTCCTGTTTGTTTTTAAGCAAAAGGCAATATTTCAGTATTTGAGGAAAGCAGATATATTTTTCTCTTCCAAGAGGAAGTAGTCAAAGGAGACCATGGATACAACTTCACTCAGTGTGGGGAAAAAAATGTAATTAAAACCTCCAGTTGTTATAAACATACTTAACCATTGTTGCTCAATGCTAAAGTAAGAATGAATAAAATACATTCATCTCCTTATTGAAAACTGACTCATTTTTCTTTTTTATAAAAGTATCACAGGACATTGTAATGTTTTATTCATTATTCTGTTGCACTGCAGAATCTATTAGATTAGATTGATTAGTGCATTAAAGCAGGAGACATGGGAGCCTCAAAGATGAGATGTTTTGAGTCCTAGATACTAAGATTCCTTTTATTTGCTGTGTTTAATAAATATAAAGAAACGGGAAAACTCAGAATGCCTTGAGGATGATTGCTCTGGTTTGTCACTTTTCTGTTTATTAGTGTTGGAATTGGGAGAACTAGTAAAAAAATCCATGAAGGTTTGCATAGATTAAAAAAAAAAAACAAAAGGAAACCAGAAAAAACACAACCAAACCTTCCAAACAGTAAAATTAAAATATAGCTGGAGATTGCTTTGTCTCATTTCATTTGCCCTACCATATCATTAGAGAAAGAAAAATTTTCAATGGTTACAGTAAAAGGCAACCCTAGAAGGCTAATCTAGTTGCTAGAATTGAACAGTTCTCTGAAGTTGTGTGCAGGTTCTAGGAGGATTTCTCTGGAGCTAAGTAACTAAAGAAAAGAATGAAGTTATTTCTTGGGTTGACTGAGCCTAATAAATTTTTAAATCAATAAAGCTAAAGATAAGTTGTTGGCACAGGCAGATCTTTGAAGGTGAAGTACTTGATTTTGGTGTAGAGGGCAGTAGTCAGGGCAGGAATTGAACAGCCACCAAATGGAGGAAGAATAATGTAGATACATATTGTGAATCTGTGTGAGATATGTGACACAAGAATCGGAAAGCACAGGAGGAAAAGACTGGAGCAGGAACCAGAAAAATGAACAAGGTGGATGGAAAGAGTGGGACTCAACAACAGAAGGGTGTAAACAAAATAAAAAGAAGGAGACATTTCTGTAGTTGCTTTTTCCCAAAGAAAAAATAGGTAAGATTTTTGATCAAAAGAAGAGATGTTGTGGAGCAAGCCAGGTTTCTAGCCAGCTAGTCATGTAACTACATGAGGAAGCGCAGTTGTTTTTCTAACACTGTAATTTTAAGTTTAAACAGGACATACGATGCAATTGAGAAAGTTCATATCTATTTTAATTTAAATTAGGACTGAGGAGTGAAGGAGCCTTTCAGTTACTGAAGGTATAAAAAAATTGATGTCAATTTAAATCATAAACCATGCAGTGCAAAATCTCAGTTTTTTGGAAATATTTTCAGATGTGAAAAACAAAATAAAACTAAAATATAGCCACTCCTATCAAAGATCAGAATAGCAGAATAACATGTTTTTTTTTAAAATAAAGTACAAAAGAATGTTTAAAAATAAAAGAAACTGAAGGCATCTTGCATTACAAATCAGAATCGAAGAGAAATTGCTAGGGAATTATTCTTTTCCATGCAACATGTACCAAGACGGAGTGAGAATTTCCATAGCATTTGGTATTTGATGAAAAGCAAATGATTGACATCCAAGGTTCACGTCTAACCCCAGGTAAGCAGACAAGTAATCTAAAAACACTCTTTTGCCTGTGGGTATATTTTGAAGCAGAAAAGACTTATAGCAGTGATAAAAGAGAGTTGCAGTGTCCTGTGATTTCCCCATAAGCAGGAAATCATTATTTATAGATACTTCAAATTCTTTTGAATTCAGAGATCCAACAAATCTTATGTAAAACAAGCTGCAGGTAATAGCCTCGATGTAGCTAAGTCATTCAGATAAAAGCTGTATTTCCCTACACTGTATTTTCAGTTACCAAGTTATGTTTGGATTCCAAGATGCCAAATTAATCTCTGTAAGTTGAGGGGTTTTTTTCAAAAGACAGAAGGCTAAGGCAAAGACCTAGCACCAGGCGTTTTCAGGAATAACTAGTAATTTTAAATATCTGGGTGTTTGTATTCGAGACAGTGTGGCAGTAACAGTGTAGAGGGAAACACATCAAATTATCATATTGTCCATATAGCCAACTTCAGCTCTGCCTGGACACTGAGCAGAGCTTTGAGTAGGACTGCAGAGAAACCTGAGTCCGTGAAAGAAAGTTTGGAAAGATGTGAAAGCATCACACATCACATCTGTTGTATGGAGTAGTGTTGTGTTCTGCCAAGCACTTCTGGAAGGACAACTGATGAGCTAAATGTTTGGCACTCTCTAAGCTTATGGCAGATTTTTTACCTGCCTGTTTCTTGCAGCACTGGTTAACACACTTGAATTTGTGCTCGGGTACATAAAGTGCACTTCGTTCAGCCTGCCTGCAGCCTTTGGAAAGCAGCCCCCTCCAAGAAAAACATAAGAGGTGGCAGGGGGAAGTGTAAGGAGATACAAACCCACATGCTTGCCAGGGTAAATTAAGATTTTTTTTAAAAATTTGTACTTTTTTACTTCATAGATTGTTAAGTGAAAAGACATTTTTGAAGGAAAATAAAACCCTGAAGGCTGGGAGTAAAGCGAAAATGCTGTTGTGTTTTGCCTAAATGCTTTGGTAGATATTAAAATGAGGATAATTTGAGATTTTTGGGTATGAACAAAAGAGTACAAGAAAGGGAGAAGAAAGAATTGGGGTAGTGTGGGAATCAATGAAAACTGGTCTTGTTTTTCAAAGTTTTGAGGCTGGAATTCTTCGTGAATGGACTTGTTCTGACCAGCTGAGATAGTAGCTGCCTTTTCATGTGTCCTTCTCAGTGATGGTGCTTTTGATTATTATCAATTTTTATAAAGCCATGTGTACAATTGAAGTTGAAATTGAGACGCATTACTGTTTTGTAGGTATGAATCAGGATTGCCTTCAAACAAGTTGGAGTTAAGCTGCTATAAAATGAGGAACTGCAAATGCATTATTTTGTTGACACTTTTAACCATGATCTCAAAATATTTTCTTCTTTTTCTTTAAGAGGTGAAGGCACGAATACTCTTGGCACTTCTAGAATATACAGGTAATTTTGCTTGCTTTGGGAGGGAGGGAAGTGAATGTGGATGGTTTGAGATCATTTTTTGCTTTTGAACAGAAATACTGTGTTTACATTAAGGGGAAAAATCTCAGCTATGATAAAACCTGATAATCAGCAACTTCATCCCACTGTTTATAGTAAGGATTCCTGAAGAACACAATTCCAGATATTTTTAACAAACACTGCACATTCTTTTTTTTTTTTTTTAATGCAAAATATCTGGTCATTTACTCTAGATCTTGGCAGATAAAGTAAGTACTAAACACTCGGCTTTTGCAGAGTGTCTCAGCCGTCTTCTTTGGGCATTTTCTTATTTGCTGTTTTGCTTTTCATTCCCATCTGCTTCCAGATTTATATTGCTATTTTAACCCATGCCTTTTCTTTTATCTCCTTTTAGAGAATATTTAAGTTCCTCTTTTCTGGAAGGAGTCTGATTTTTCTCTGTATTCTACTGTCATGCCATACAGCATGCAGCTTAAAATACATGAAATAGGGACCTGTGTCTGCACAATAAATGTCAGTGAATCAGTATTTAAAAAATAATATCTATGGCATAAGTTTCCCTACAGTCTGTAGATGTTCAAGTAGGCAGCTCATTATTTTAACAATCTTGCAGCACTACCTGAATGCATTATTTCATTATTTTGGTTATGACATACAAAAACAATTTTATAAAAGGGAATATAGCCTTTCTTTATTGTCAGATTTCTTCCAAATATTAGAAAAGTTTTTGGTAATTCTTCAGTTATCCTAAAATAAGGAGTGAGTTGAGAAAATGTCCTAGACTTGATTTTTTAAAAGCAGTTTTCCCTATTTATGTTCTTTTATAAGTTGGTAAATTCTCTAGTTTATTTAGTATAAAAATATTTTCGTAAAAGGACCCCAAAGTGCTCTTGTATTCAGTGTCTGATGTTCAACTAGTATTAAATGAGATTTAGAAATGTGTTTGAGACACAAGAGGGCTGCTCCAGAAGCAGGAAATACAGAGGAAGTCAGCTGCTGTTAGAGAGAAAGAGATAAAATTCAGCAAAGTGAGGAAACAATGTGTGTTGGGCTTAAATCATGAGCACTGCTGTAACACTGGAAAGTTTTTGACCCATGGAGAAGCCAGTGGGATTTTTAAAGCTGGAGATGTGTGTAGTTTTTAAAGATGAAAGTTCTGTCTCTACTGGATTTGCACAACTTGAGAGAGACAGAGAGCTTGATTTGAATAATCCCCCCCCAAAAAAGCACATTGAGTCACAGTGCATAAACAGTAGTGATTTGACCATTTATGGAAAATATTCCCAAGGTTCTGAGAAACTGTCAAATAGAATAGAAATGATAGCAAAAGAGTGTTCACTGTTATCAATAGCCGAGGAAAAGACTGAAGAAGATCTCAGAGGCAAATAGACAGAACGAGGTCACCTTGAGAAATATTTGGAGTCCAAAAAAGCACATTTTTAAATTTGGTAGTAATTTTGTGAGTACCGAATAATTTCTGCTGACTTATCCAGTCATTGGAATTCTTGTCAGCTCCATAGAAAAGCTGGAAAAGGACCTAAGCCTCTTAGAAGCAGAGGAATCTAGTAGAAAAGACAAATATTTTAGGCTTTGGAAAGGCCTCTGTATCACCCGATCTGATTCTCTTGCTCTGAGAAAGATTAAGTCTACCTGTACCATTGTGATTGATGTTTGCTTAACAGCTTATAATGATAAAATTACATGAAGACCTTCAGAAAAGAGGAGAAGAAGGAAGCGCTGAATATTTATCGTCACAGTTTTGTTCTTTATTAAGAATGTTTCCCTTTCTAATTCTTTTGACCTTTAGCTAATCTAATACCTGTGCCCTTCAGAATAAATTGGTAGGTTAGCTAGTCCCTAATTTAAATCAGCTGCTAATGTTCTGTAGCCATCTACCTACAGACCTGTTCTGGACTTTCCTGACACCATAAATCTCTGCTGTTTCCTGGATATGTGATGCTACTCTGTACTTATTTTATAGATTCATATTAATATAAATTTTATTTGGATAGATTGTGTTCTGGTAGCAATACTGTGCTTTCCAGCAGTCTTCATCTGCCCTCCCCAGCTGGTAGCTGTGGAGTTGACCATATGATGCAGTAATGTTAAGAGCTACTGACTATCCCTGCTTTCAGGTGGAAAGTAAATATTTGTGGGCCCATCTTGCTCTCACATTGCAGCAAAGTGATCTGACCCGCATCCATTGTCCTGTGACATCAAAAGTACATAGAATTTATGGCATGTACATTAAAATCTGTGAGAGAAATGTACATTGTTTATGAAGAAATACTTTAAATTCCTGATTTTAAATACACTCATATGTAATTTTAGAATTAGAACATAATATTTTAATGAGTAAAATGGTCGATTTGGTCATGGAGTACTATTAACTAGGGATAACATTAGGCTGTAAAATTGTAATTTGCTTGACTTTAAAATGACATGGTTTTTAGACAAAGGAAAAAATTCTAGCCTAGTTTCTTTGCTGTTGACTAATCTCCTGCTTAATTTTGCTTTTCCTTCTTTGGCTTTTACACATCACAGATAGCGAGATACAACTGAGGCGAGATATGGTCTTCTGTCAGAGCCTGGTGGCCACAGTCTGCGCGTTTTCAGAGCAGCTAATGGTGGCCTTAAATCAGATGTTTGACAACAACAAAGAATATGAAATGGAGACCCTGGAGGCCAGCAGAAGGTGGTTGGAACAGATAGCCAGTGCGGGTCTTCTCCTTCATTTCCAGTCCCTTCTCTCTCCAAATCTGGTAAGACTCCTCATGTGTCATGCTTGGTCAGAGCCCCTTTTCGTTCCCTGAACCAGGGATGTGGTTAAAGAGTCTTAGATGTAGATCTGATTTTCTGTGTCCTTTGTGCTTACCTTAGTTCTTAGTTAGCTGCTATTCGGAAAAGATGCAATTCACATAATTACAGATTTGGGAAATGCTTGGTTATGATTTGGGAAATATGTTTTCCACAAAGACAGTATTCTGTTTGCTTGGAGTTAGCAGATAGTGAGTTTACACTTGACTCCCCACTGCTATGGTAGCTGTTCCCTGGGATTGAATGTAGTATTAGGTGTTAAGTGGAACTTAATTTTGCAATAAGCAAAAATACAAGATAAGTGAAATACCTGGTTTAGTTAATTTTATCACCCTTCCCCTTAAAAAACTATAGGGTCTATAGTAGTTGAAGGAGTAAACATGCTGGTCTGTTTTGCTCCTGTCATATGGAAAATCCTTGTAGCCTTTCAGAGTAATTGGAAATCGGCTGTTTCTTCACAAGGTTTGGCAAAGAGCCATGGCTTAAGAAACAATTAAAAATGGGACATCGCTTTGTAGTCCCTTAATCCTCAGTTATCCAAAGTGCTTCTTTAGCTATTTGAGATGCTTCTCACACTAGACTGGGTCCTGCTAACCAGAGGAACTGTGAAACAGTCCGCATAGCCTGCTCCATGACAGTCTTCTCTACCTCTGGAGTTGCTCGCTAAAAATAAAACTCCGTGTAAATAACAGATGATGTTCTTAGTATCAAAGGTGTTCTTTCCTCTCCTTGTCTGTCTCAGCAGCAAATTGCTGACAAGTTGACATAAGAAACTTTAGAAGCAGAAGAAACCAATAAAAATAAAGGTATTTCTAAATCACAATCATAAAGTATTAGTCTATGCAACTGTTGGAGAGCAATGACTTAAGCTGATTGTGACCAAGTGCCTCACAGGCAGCTGAGGTGCATGGGTTTGCAGGGGCTTGTCAGGACAGTGTGTGCACCTTACAAACAGATAAAATCAGGGCCTCAGAGAAACAGGGGAACTGTTTATCCGCATGAGGAGCATGTGAAGAAGGCACTGTCCAGGTAGCTTGGACTCAAGTCTTGATGCTTTTTGACATGTAGCACCAACATGTCCAGGTGGTGCAATGCTTAGAGTTCAAGAGTTAATTCCATTGGTGCCTGCCTTATATTTTTCCATGTGCTTTGTGGTCATGTTATCACAAAGCAACTGTTGACTTTGCAGCACTGAATAATTATATTTTTTCTTACGAGATTGTAGTGATTTCCTTTGTAGTGAAAATGTGTGCTACTTAACTATTTTCACATAATCAGATATCAGCAGTATGCATTGTCCAATTGAAAATAAAGTTCAGTCGTTTCTGTCTAAAAATTCTTAACCAACGGAAATGTATTTAAAGGCAGCTTTTTCAATACCTTCTCAGCACTATTTGGCTTACAAATGATCCATATTATTTTAAACAAGGGTATTTGAAGGAAATTACACTCATTATGGCCAGAGTTCAGTAAAGAATGAGCAGTTGTGCAAGGGTTTCCCACGCTGCTCTATGGTATTCAGACTATTCTGCTGACAAAATCACCCTGTCCACAGACTTTATAAATTGAACCAGGAGACAAGATATTTCTAGCAGATTTGCTTTTTCATAAGTACAAGGGGGGATGCTATTTCACTACATAGATCAGGGAAAATCATGGTTTTTTTTTGTTCTGTTCTATCATTCTGTAAACTATAATTTATTGTCAATTTATGGGCAACTATTTATTACTCTTTGCCATCCTACTGTATCAGTTCTTAGAGGGGGAAAAATGCATGCCTCAGATTTCTTTTTGGCTCTTGCTAATCTAAAGTGCCAGGGGAGGGCTGTATAAGGAATAGAATTACTTTAAGTGATTATTGATTTTGGCTGTAATTAGTCTGCATATTTAACTCAAGATAACCATAATTTTAGATTACTATTTTCCTTTTTTGAAGATTCACTTCAGTGTCTTGAGAAATTCTGTATCTCTTTAACTATCTCTTTAGCTCAGAGACACATAAAGTGAACGATAGGTGAAAATCAGAATATTGGCACATCTGTGTACTTGATTTGTGTCTAGAGTTTTGTAGTTGGAGGTGCAAGTTACCCTGAGCTGTACTTTCTCTGAGCTTCTGATTCAGTTATTGGTGCTTAGAGTGGACACAATAAACTCTTACATGTTGTTCATAAGTGAAGTCCTAAAGTTATGGATTCTTTAAAAGAAAATTGCTAAAAAAGAAGAATATTGTTTTCACATTTCCCTTCTGTTGCTTTACAAGCTAGACCTGGTAGCAAAACAAGATGTTAAAGTCTGGTGTCTTACAGAATAATGACAGAATTATTTGATTAAAAGCCATGAGAAACAATGGTAGCTGTAAATAACCTATTAATTTACTGTATGAAGTGATAACATTAATTTTGATAATCTTTAACTAGCAATAAAAGGTAAAGTGCCAATAGAAACAAAGATATTTACCTCATCTAGGAGTTAAATAGGTTATACACTGCAGCAGTGAAATGTTGTGCAACATTCTGTAGTTAATTTTATGTCCTGCTCTCTTATATTATTTCTGGTACGGAAAACATCTGGCTGAAATGACCTTTCCAATTTTTATTTTGCCTTTTGTAGGCTGATGAGCAAGCTATGCTAGAAGATACATTGGTTGCATTGTTTGACTTGGAAAAAGTTACTTTCTACTTCAGACAATCAGAGCCAGAACCACTAGTTGCAAGTGAGTAATTAGTATCTGGGCTTTACTGGTTTTGTAACATTTTTTATTCCTAGAACATCACCTCCCACAGGGAATCTTATATAATGTGGAATTATGGAGACTAAGTAGATGTATAGCTCTCCTGATACTCCTAGATGTCCTGAAGTACAGCTATCATCAGTGACAATGCAGAATCATTATTTGGCAATGTCAGTAAACTTGGGGGCAAAATTGTTTGCTTAGCTGAGCTTTCCATTGGGAGTTTGTGACTGCATCAGGAAAGTCCCTGGAAGACCCAGCTGCTCTTGAAGAAACGCGTAAAAATAGTGTGAAGGTCTTGGTAGGGAAATGCAACTGATATGAGATGGAGAAGCATAAACCCCATTTCATGTTGTCATGTGAAAAATAAATAACTCTTTGAAGAGTTCCTTGAAAGGATGTGGCAGACACTATTAGGATGGCTTTAAATTGGGCAAGAAGCTTGTTCTGAGACCTGCTGCTGCAGATGATCAGGGTCCTGAACCCTTCCTCCCAAAACTCACCCAACTCAGCAGGAAAGGACTGTCTTTGCAGTCTGCTGATCACACCCTGTGCTCATTTTCAGCCATTCCCTTATTAGTATGTGTTCAGCCAGTAGATATTTTCCTGCAGTGAACTTTGTTTAGGGAGCAAAAAGGCCTCATTTTTTTCCTGTCCCATAAATCCCTTGGGAAGGGAGGAAAGCATGTCTGCTTCACATCAAGCCCTTCTGAAACAATTCCTTTGCTGGATTAAGACCACACGGGAGAGAACTTCTGCAATAACCAAAACCAGAAGACACAAAGCTGCTCTGCAAAGCTGCCTGTGCTCGGGAGATTTCAGTAGCACAGGGCTGATAGTCAGGTAGGATTTAGCTTGTGTAAGACCATAGTTATTTTGGTTCAATTCAAGTAAGGCCCCTGCTCAGAGTGTTTTAAAAAGAAGCCCTTCTAAACCAGGTAACAATGTGGAAACGTAGTTACAGGAGGGGCTCCTAAAGGGGAGTTAATGCTATACCTATGTCATGAACTGTTTGTATTGCAGGAGCTTTCCACTGAGGTGTCTGCTAATAAACAAGAAGTCCGCGTGTTCAAGGATTGTAATGAATTCTGTATTTTCTTTTGGTTTAAATGCTGCCACCACAGTCACTCTGACTATGCTTACCATAGTCAAGAAGCAAATTATTTTTTCAGTTATGATTCTGCATAATTAATAAGAGAAAAGAAGTCTTTTTCTTATTACCATAAGTAGTGAAAAAAGTTCCTTTGGAATCTTTGCCATTTAGGTACAATGTGATTTATGCACACAGTAAAAAACTCTATGTAATAATAATACTAATGCAAGTCACTGTGTTTTGTTGTTACTGTTTTCAACTTGGAGACTTATCTGTGGAAGCAATGTGTAATGAAAAATACTGAATAGTGTGTCTGCAGTGATTGTTTTATTTAACTGCTTGAATTTTGGGTGCAAGAGTTTATGGAAAAGAATGTGTCATTGCTTACAATCAAATTGTAACACTGACTGTATTTTTAGATTTACCAATCACATACCAAGCAGAAGGAAGCCGGCAAACACTGAAGGTTTACTTCTACCTTGATGGTTACCATTTTGAACAGCTTCCACAAAGGCTGAAGAATGGAGGAGGATTTAAAATCCACCCAGTACTTTTTTCACAAGGTAACTTGAGGCTAAATTCCCCCTACCCTGCTTTTTTCAAATCATAGCTAACTCTCTTTAAACTCTCACTTATTTACTCTGATTTAAATCCTCTGTAGCTATCAGGGTACAATGCCTATATTTAAATGTTGTTTAATGTGGGCATTTATTGAGAACTTTGAATTAAAATGTAAATTGGAGAAATGATGATGTCTGTAATAAAAAATAGAGGCATGGGTATAAGTTTCTAAGTTTATGCCAGTTACATGATTCCAACAGCAAAGAGTGAATCTTCATTTATCAATATTGTTTTGTTCTTTTTAGACATTAATGAACAATAGTCAGACCATGAAATTTGCCCTTAAAAGTGTTTTGCTTTTCAAATGCTATCGTAATCTTTTCCCGTTACTTCATATTTGAGGACTAAATTGTTATCCCCCTGAGAATTCTGTCTCCTGAAAATATTATGAAGAGTTGAATAACATTTTCAGGCTTATGTAGTTATTGCTCTGCAAACATTACAAAGTGAGGAATGGTGGCGCTGATGCTCAGACTGTTCATAAATTACAGGCAGCCTGCATTAGCTGCAGTGTCATTACAGTCATCAGGAGCGTGAAGTTTGCTCCACTGAAATGGTGAATGTGAGCTGCTGATTGCCTTGAGCCGCCTTTGATTTCACAGGGAGCTGAAAATACTCCATACCTTGTGAAAGGCTTCCAGGGTCTGTGTGGAATAGGCAGAAGTCAGGCATACAAATGAAGTTTTGGAGGGGAGCTTGGTCTCTGATAGACAACGAGGATGTAAAAGGAAATAGTGCACAGGAACATAAATAAACAACTGAACTTACTATAAAAGTAAAGCACACAATATTTATAAAAAATAAGGTCCTTGAAGTCTGATTTTTAAACAAACTAATAAAGACTTGAGTGGATTTCTTTTGAACAGATTGATTTCAGTCTTAGGGAAAAATGAGAACACTGAGCAGGAAGCATGTTTCAGTAGAGCAGACAAAAAAAGCACTTGAGAGAGAACAGAAAATACCTTGGTTCAGCTGAATTCCTGGAAATACTATTTTTTTGAGATTGGGGAGGGGATTTGGTGTACTACGGGATTTATTTTGCAAAATTTTTTCCACTTCTGTTTCCAAAAGCCCAAAATATTTGATTCTTAGGATAAGCATCTTTATAGTCAGCTAAAGGAAAATGTCAAGGATCCATTCAAGCATTTACATCTGCTTAACATTTTTCAGTAGAATGGAAACTTTCTTCTTTCTTTATCATATCAAATTTCTTTAATTTTCAAGGATCGTCCTCTAAAAGAGTCCATTGGACTCCAAGAATAAGAAGTCCTGGATAAGAATTTAAATCCTAGTGTTTAAATCATTATTTTGAGGGGTTTTTACCTCATTAATGAGTGGATTGGGATTCTATTTTTTGCTTCTTTCCTATGAGGTTTGGCTGAGCTGCCATCAAACTAACTCAGTAGATTCCCATCTGTAACTGAAATTTATTAGCTATGAATGTAGAAATCTTATTTAAGTTTCTCTGTGAAGTGAATTTTTGTTCCCCGATCTAAACATAGGTAAGTTGTTTCCTGCCTAAAATAGAATGGTTTATGGTATTTTCAAAAGGAACATTTAGAAAATCATGGTTTTGGAATACTTTGTCAAGGCATGGGTCAGTGCACATCAGACTGTTTATCTCTGTGTTTCTGTATTCTGAGTGGCATAGCTCGATGCCTAAAATTACAAGTCTACATATTTATGTGATTGGCACTATAACGTTTTTTGAAGTCTTTTTTTGTTTACCCAGGCTATATTATCTATCCCTCCATTTGTGAAAAACAGTTTTGTTCAACCATGTACCCAAGTGTGTATACGTTCAAAAGGATCTTGGTTTGCAGGACTGGGGCTGAGGATGATAAGATATTGCTATTGGCATTTAGATTTCTCTATTTCCTACATTACACTTAAGATCTCAGCAATAAGTTTAAAGACGCTATTTAAAATTAAAATTCTATTTATTTAAAATTGCTATTTAGTGTCTTAACTATATATGTCTTAAAAATTTTTTTTTAGTTTTTCATAGAGTCTTAGAATAATTCAGATTGGGAGGGACCTCAGGAGACCTCTATTCCAGCCTCCCACTCCTAGCAGCAACAGCTGTGACATGAAACCAGGTGGCTTGGGTGTCTAACAAGGAGGATCTTGCAAGCACCCAGGCACTGTACAACCTCTTGGGTAGCCTATTACTCTACTTGACTGCCCTAATGGTGAAAAAGTTTTTTCTTTCTATTGAGTTGAAACATCTTGTTTCGATTTGTGTTGGTTGCCTTGTTATGCCGGCTTGTACCATTGTGAAGGGCCTGGCTCTTTATGTGGCTCTGAACTTGGGTGTATCCACTGCTCGTCCCAGTTTGGTACTAGCTGCAAACTTGTCTTAACCTCCCCCATGTCAGTGATAAAGACACTGAACAGTAGAGATAACTGTGATGCTCTGCTTGTAGTGGGCCCCTGGGCAGACCATGTCCCATTAGCTACTTCCCTTTGAGTCCACCCTCTCTTCCAGGTTGCTTTCCCAATCAGTTATTCTATGCCTTCAGACCATAATATCCTATCTTGCATTGAAGAATACCATAGAAGACATGTTTGTAAGGAAAGCTTGCTTGCAAAAGAACTTTCTAATATATTGGGTAGAAAAATGTTAAACCCTTGAGAGAGGGCAGGGACAAAGCACACTGCATGAGAGTCCCTGCCTGCACCTGTGAGTGTGGCCCCATAGAGGCAGAATTGTATGCTCCTGCCAGTCCTCACAGATGACTGCGTTTCCCAGTTGGATAATCTAATTGGATAAAACCAGCTTCATGCCAGTAAAATAAGCAGTAGGGATTATCAATTCTGTTTGTGTTAACATGCTGTTGTAAATGGAGTTCAGTGGATATTTTTGTTTGAGCTTTCTGGTGTGACTGAGAACCAAAGAAAGATCAAATCTGACTGTTGAAACTTAATATTTTTTGCACAGAAGTAGAATTACAAACTGTGAAAGCACAGAAGGGGAGTGCAATTTGCATGTTCTTTCACAATGAATGAATTATTTATTAACTGGTCATATTAAGTAGTACAAGCAGAATTAATATTCTTTGTGCAGCTGAAGCTGTAAGGTGGCAGCATGTTTCCATGAAAACTCTGCTTATGGCTTGCATTTTCTGATGGGGTGATGAATTCTTAGAATGTGTTTGGATTACTAAAGTGGCAGTGTTCCTAATTGTAAAGTCTTTTTTGCTTCTCCACAAAAAATCTTATTTCACCAAGAGTTGGGGTTTATGTTAAAATATGATTGACCTCTTAATGTAAGATCTTTATATTTCCAGTCCAAATTTTCATGAGAATCCTTTAATTAAAGTTTTTGTTCAGTTTCTGAGTTCTTGTAGCAATATTCATCCTTGGTTTGGTGAAATGAATACCGCAAAGGTGAACACAGACAGGTGTTTAACTTCACTTACCTGATCCTTGAAAAGGAATTTCTAGGCTGGTTTCAGAGTTCCAGCGAAATTTGCTTTACTTGATCTAGAAGAAGATATTCACATTATCAGTGGGTATAACTAGAGAAACCTCTAGGTGAGGTGCTCCACATCTCTAAGGTGCTCCCCATCTCCCGAAATTTTCTTCATGAAAAGTTATTTGGTCTCCCTCTGTGAAAGTAGCAGTTACATTGATCCTTTATTTCCTCTACCCCAGCTCATTCTACTGTTTTCTTCCAGGATGTATCAGAATAAAAAGCCACATTTACATTCACAAGACAGGAATACTTTAATTAGAGCAAAGGAACTCAAATTAGTGCTCTCCTTTATATTTTCCACAGGGCAAGAATTACAATTTTCCTTGTAAATGAAATCTTTAAGAGAGATCTGTATGAATTTGATGACATACGGAAACAGCTCAGCAATTCACAGTAGGGTCACAGCCTCAAGGTTAAAAAGTAATTCACTTGTGTGTGAACAAAACTACAAAGAAGGCAATTACTAAATATTTAATACTGATCTTTCTCTTTTCCATTCTCTTTTCTCTTTTCACAGCACTGGAGAGCATGGAAGGATACTATTACAGAGACAGCGTCTCAGTGGAAGAATTTCAAGCTCAGATTAATGCTGCCTCACTAGAAAAAGTCAAGCAGTATAACCAGAAACTACGGTCAGTAACAAACCAACATTCCTGAAATTAGCTTACCGAGTTCTGTTTTTCAATTCAGTTTCTGTGACACATCTTTAAACTGAAATGTGTTGTATGGTGGTTGGGTTTTGGTTCATGATTGAATAAGGTCCAAGATTCATGATTCTGACTTTTCTGATTTCTGCACTGTTAAGTTACTTTTAAAAAAAATGTTTTCTCCTGAAAGCTTTAGCTGTGATTGCCTCCACATTGTTGTGCTAATGCGTATAGAAAAGGGAATGTCTACTTGATCACAAGTGGAGTATCAGAATTGCTACACATTATGATCTGATTTTACAGACCATATTTACCTAATTTCTACAGAATAGGACTTGAAAAATAATATTCTTCTCCTGCTCTTTCTCCTCAAACCCCACCATGCTAACGGGAATACAAACATATTTGGATACCTGCATCAGCGCTGGCTATAGGTTACAGAGTGCATACTTGCCAGTATGTGTAGAAATTATGCAGCTATATATTTTGGTTAATATTTCATTAAGGAGTTGCACACAAAGACAGAATTTCTATTACAGAAAATAATCTATTAGTTATGAAGTAAAGTAAGGGAAATGGATACATAGATCACTCTTGTGTCTCACTGTGTCTGTGAAAATCACTTGTATGAGTATTTTTACTTGCCACATAAGTTGGAGAATACGAAGGACTGTGGTAAAATCACATCTGTTCACTTCTAAAATTCTTGAATGAGATGGAAATGCTATCCTTTCACTAGAAGAATTAGGCAGTTTATACAAGCAGCAGAGAACAGAAGTTTAAAAAACTCAAAGACAGTGGAGGAGGGGGAAGAAGATAAATGAGGGTCTCTGCAATTCCTTCATGTGTTGGTCCTCTCCCTGGAAGGTTTTCTTCATGGATTTTGCAAAACTATTTCTCTAATTTGTTGTTAAAGCAGTGGGATTTCTAGATTCTGTTTTAATCTAAGTACTGCTATAGCAAAAGTGATTTTAAAGCCAATTGCATTCAGTGAGTATGATATATTTAATTTTTTTGTGTGACATCTCTGTCAGTGCACTTGTATGTCAATGACAAATGTATTTACTTAGTCTGTTTTCCACCTTCTTATATTTGCACTTCTTATTTGGGAAAAAAGTGCCTCCTGAGTATTTATGTGACAAGGCTTTTGTTATAAATCAGTTTTACAGAGAACTTGGGTCATGCCAGTATTTGGCCTAGATGAAGTCAGCTAGTGTTGGAAAGAGATTCTATTGGTTAGACCAGGCAAGACTTTTTGTGTTGGTTTTTTTTTCCTATGAATAGGACCAATTTAACCTCCCATGAAAATTCTTAAAATAAATTCTTCCTGACTCTATGCTCTTCCTTGACCTTGCTTACCTCATGTGTTAGGTCCTCCATTCATTCTTTAGCTATAATGAGGTACATTCCTCTTTACAGTGTTGTGACTCACAGCTCTGATGAGTTGCTAAGCTCCAAGGCCTACTTTTGCAAGAAGTTACCATGAAAAAGTTATCATTAACAAAAACTACCGTGAGTATCTCTACCCAGTCAGAAGAACAGGAAAATTTTGATGTTTTTTTCAGCTCTCCAATGTCTGACTCGAACATTCAGTAATTTGTTTGCTTTCTGGTGAACTTTACCGATTTCTTAAGTGCAGCACAAACAGCTTCAGGAAGTAACTGACAAAATGTGAAGAGGAAAAGCAGAAAAGCAGATGCTTCATTCTTGTTCTGCTGTTTGCTAGCCTGTGTAGGTGTTTGGCCAGGAGTATCTAATGAAGTTAACTACAGCAGCAAAAGATATTAACATTTGGGTAATTGCTCTAAAGAAGGACAAAAAAATGAAATTGAATATTCCCTGGAAACATACTCAAGTGCAATAATACTAAAATGTTTCACATGGAAGAAATCCTCTATGCAGCGCCTCTTAATCGGTAATAAAATAAGTCATTCGAGATACAACCCATAAGCCATTCTTTCTCCATAGAAAAGGGATGAGTTGCTTGCTTGTGAGATGACCATCTGATGACCATTTTATAATCTCTCCATCACTACAGCAGCCAGAAATGAATGGGAGCAACAGCTATGGAAAAAGTAGTGGGAGAAGAGGATGGGAACTAGTGGGAAGGAAGTGACGCTGCAGCCAAGGCATCCATTGATGAGAACTCAGGAAACAACTTCAGCTTCTCTCACTCCTGATGCATTGAGTTAATAATACTCCTATAATAATGTGAAATAGAAGAGACCCCTTGGTTGTGTGTGGTCCCATTTGCAAACAGAGTTGTTGGCCCAGCTTGGTGTGTAACCAAGCGGGAGAGTAAATTAAAAAATGAGTAGTACCTTTGCTCAGCTACCTCTTAATTTCTTGTAGTGAAGTCTTGTTAAAGTTTGAGTACATAGAATATTTTTGGGTGATGAATCTCATACTGATGTGTGCTTTAAAAGAATTAATTTACAGATTATTTATTTGAATGAATCAAAAGATATATTAGGAAATTTTTAGTGGATTTCAGGAAGGATAGCCATTAAGTCAAGAACATGAACCTTTGCTTTTATTGCAGAGGTCATGCATAACTATGGAACTCTGACCAGCTTTTCCACAGTATCAGAACTGATGCAATAAATCCGGATGCAAAACTGTCCTCCTTGACACTGATTTCAGCATCATAAGATCTTCTGTCTTTCACGGCTCTTGCTTTGGGGCTTTTGCAAATACTACCTCCTCTATGAAATAGTCATTGATACGATTATCATTTTTATGAGAATGCATGAAAGACAGTTGAAAATTGGTTATAGAATTTCATGCTCATGTGGAATGGAGGAAATGTCCCTCCATCTTCTGTAATGGACTTAACCCTAGCTATTTGAATCTTACTAGTAATTTAATGGAACTTTCATTCTAAGATCAGCTCAAATTGAGTTCTTCTGCAATTCCTGAGGCAACATCCTCTACACCAGCAGTATGTAGGAAGCACTTTATTGAAATAAAGATGTTATTTAAAGAAAACCAACAAAACAACCAATACCTAGTTTATGAAATTTCTGAACCTGTTGAGAAATGTTCAGCATCTAACCCACAATACTCTTAATCATGCTGGATTTTTTTTTTAATTGCACTTATATTTATAGTTCACCAATTCTGTTTCTGTGACACTGATAAGGAAAATAAAGTTATGTTCAAATTCTGTTTGAGAGCTGAGCTGGTGCTAGTAGCTGCTAGCAATGTAAATTGAACCCGATCAAATTATTTGCTAATGAGAAACATTCAGTACATACAACTGAAAGTAATTAGGTCAGCAGAGATTTCAAGATCTTTGTTACTGTGTGTTTGATAGCTCAGCAGTTGTCTTCTAATTTAGAAGGGGACTAAAACGAACCAGTGTATCTGACCTCTATGGAGGTTGATGTTAAGTGAGCCCTTTCTGTATTCTCCTTCCTCCTCCCACTTGTCCCTGTCTTCCTCCTTTGGTACTCCATGACTTTCAAACAGGCTTTTTTTCATCCTGAATCAGTGCTTTTGCTGTTACAGATACTAGACATTATTTTGCTTCAACAGTGCAGGACACAATGGTGTTCAAATCCATAATAACTGTAAATGCTGATAGGAATAACAAAATCTCACAAATGCACTATATTTACTCAGACTGCTTGGTTGATTTAAGTAGTGTCTTGCAAGTCTTGAGTCATGTAATTGTAAAAGCATGAGGGTAAACTTAAAGCAGTAATGCTTCAACATTACAATTTAAGAATTATTTGTTTAAAATACATTCTGTCCTTTGAATATGGTCTTTGTAAGTGGTAAAGGTCTATTTCCTGCAGTAAGGTTCAGTATGCTAGCTATTACTGCATTGCATAGAAATAAATCTTATGGCCCATGCTGTGATGATCAGATTGGTTGGGATGCAAGCCTGTTGGAAGCCGGGATAGACCGTGACAGACAAGGTTAGCTGCATGGCCACAACTCAGCCAATCTTTGGTTTGAACAGTGACTTCAAAGTAAAGTATTTAGTTGGATATGAGAACAGTTTTTATCCTTACAGAAATAGGTTTTGGGATCAGCTTCCTGCAAAAAGTAAGCCATTTTTAAAAATGGAATTTTGGTGTAGGAATGAAAATTTCTGTAATGTTTGTCCAAGTTCTCAGAGGTTTGGGCTGGCTGGCCCAGGATGGGGCTTTGAGTGTGCAGTAGGAAGCTTGCTCTTTCAGTCTTCCCATATCTGTATTTGACATTTTATCAGATTAATCTTTTTTGGTTTTTTTTGCTGGTGGTGGCAGGGGTTTTTTTGTTTGTAGTGTGAATTCTCATTCTGGGTAAAAGCTGTGTCCCTCCTATGCCATTCTATTAAAATGCAGTTTTCTACAGGTGCTTCTGGTTAGCTGCTTAATCAGAAAAGTTCAGGCACATCTGTGCTTTAAGAGGTTTTTTCCTGGACGTGTCTGTGCACATAAGGGATGTATCACAAAGGCAGAGAGGATGTTCAGGGCACAGGTCATTCAGCAGGGTGCAGGGCTGTGGCTGTACCAAGCCTGCTTCCAGCTTCTGTGTCTCTGCAGTGTGCTTCGCTTTCATTGTTGACTGCAAGAGCAAACTGTGGTGCTCTATAGGTGCTGAAAACTGCACATCAATATACGTGCTTGGATTCCAAAACTGTCTGAGCAGATAATTTTTAGCTAAAAAAAAATTGGAGAAATCAATAGCTTTTAGATACATGAGCATTTTTAATGCTTCTTCAGAAACCTATGCTAGCATTTAGACATCTTAACACCTTTAAAATTTGTTTTCTGATGTTGTGGTGTCTAGGATTGGGAATGTTCAGAGGAAATGAGAAAAATAATAGATGAAGGTGAGGTCAGGAGAGCTCTGCTTTCCCATTAATTTTCTCTTATCCCCAGCATGGCACTTTCTTGTGACACCCCTGATTACATGATGACCCAGTTCTTTACTCCAAAGATAGGATCATGCTGTGGGAAAGACAGCTGAGGGTTGCTGTACATCCCCACCACTGGTGTGGGTGCTAATTACCACTGTGTAGTAATTAACTCGCCTGTGCATCAATAGAGAAAGAAAGTCTGGAAAAAATGTTCCTTCCTTCCTGCCTACCATTCTGTGTGATTTGGAACTATTCTTTGAAGTCAGCTGTGTCCAGGGTTATTGGCAGCTACTTCTGTAGTCCGTTGTACAGCCATAATAGGAGAAAAATTAAAGCAAGCAGTAAAGGGAAAAATAAAATTGTGGATTTTTGGGAGATTTCTTCATTTTTTGTTGCATTTTTCTCCCTATGTTGCTGCTTTCTTGGATATCATTTTAGGAGGTAAATGCAAGTCTGTTATGCTAAGGAAGCAATTATAATCAGTGAATCTAATGACAAATGATTTAGCTAACTACCCTCATTACATTGAACATCTGATCACACTGAATGTAATATTTGTCATTTTAAAGAGTTTCATTTACAATGTAACTTCAAACAATTTCTCAGTCTGAAGCCTCCTGTATTTATTTTATGTCATAAGTAGTCCTCCACAGAGCAATGGCAAATTTAATTGAATTCTTTATTCAGGGATGTTACAATTAATGAGGTTTTCATGTTGTTGGGTTTTCTTGTTTCTTTTAATTTTCAGAAAGATAAGAAAAGGAAACTATTTCTACTCCTAGAATATGTGCAAACATGGAACAAAATCTGTCTGAGGAATGTAACATCTTTTTTATGTATGCACACACGTATACATGCACAACAGCCTCTCAAGCTGCAGGCTTCTTGGCAGGATGATGTTTTCTGTATCCTGTATAATTTAGTCAAGGCAGAAAATTGATGTTATGGCACTAATGGCTTCAGGCTGAACTAAAATACTCTAATAGTTGCTTTGCTATAAATGAGTTACAATGACATAAAGGACATATCCACTTAAAGGTAGTTAATTACTATGAAAGTAAGAACTTGTTTGTCTCTGAAGCAAAATGATGAACCCTCAAGGCAATACCTGTGTTATCAAAAAGACCAGATCGTGTATCAATTCCTGAAGAATACATTAAAATCCACCTTTAAGCTGACAGATTCCTTGCCCCACTGTTTCCAGGAGAAAGCTTTTCCAAACCAGAATGCTCATGTGATCAAGAAGCTTATATTGCTTGTCCTTGTGCCACTCTTGTCCTGAGTCCTGTCCATGAGTCTTTCCTTCATGTCTGTTCACTTCAGTGAGTGACATGTTAATGAGCAACTAACAGTTTGTGTCATTGCCATCAAATTCAGAAGAGTGAAGTGAGGAGAGTTACAAGTTTCAGAAAGTGATTCTGTGATAATATTTTCTTTTTGTTACAGTGAGATATTTCTAAATCAGGTGGAAGACCTGTTTTCCTGTATTCAGTACTACCTGTTTGATACATAGCTTTGTGTTCGAAACAGCAACAGTAAAGCTGGACTGCAATACTACATGGACAAATTTATCATGTATTTTATATGACTATAAACATTGGAAATCTAATTCCTCTTAGATTTTTAAGATGTGGTTCCAAATGAACTAGAAATTTGTGACATAACTCTCTCTAAATGCAGAGTCTTTATGAAAGAGAAATCTAAAATTAAGCAGTCACTCTGAAGGATACAACAAGGAAATAATAGCTAAGTTTGTCTCCTGATAAACTTAGTGAGCAGTATTTTAGATAGAACAGAAATTAAGATTCATTGCATCTAAATGAAGCAAGACCAGAGAGAGAATAGAGAAATCCTGGGAAAAGTAAATTAAATTTGTCTAGCTGGTCTAAAAGATATTACCAGATGGCTTGAATTTAGCTTTGGGATTTTTTTTCCTTTTTCAGTGCTGTGCTCATTCTGTGAATGTAAATGAATTGTTTCTTTAGACTTTTGACAGCATATCAGTATTTATTATGGGTAGTGTTCTGTAATTGAAAATTATGTGTCTTGGTAGATTATATGTGCTGACTCTTTGCTCACTGAGGTGGACATCAGGTTCATCCTGCTTTCTTTGTCCTCTGCAAGCACAGAGAATGTGATAACAGATGGAGCATTTTCTTTCACTCCTGGTCACTGATAGGAATCCAGCCCACGCCTGCAGTAGTCAAAAGCCTAACCCGATGATGACTATTTGGCATGTTGTCTCTTTTAACAGTGTATTCCATGTCTGGAATATCAGGAGCTAAAGAGGAGACATCCATTGTCTGAAAGAGAAATGTGGAAGCAATTACTTAGCATTATTTGGTTCAGTGTGGATTTCGCTGTTTTGATAAATGATGGGAGAAGCAGGAGGGCTGCTGTAACTGGTCTGCAGTCAAAGAACTTCCCTTTTACATCCCAAAAAGGATGGTTTCAAGTGCTCTTGGATGTAGGTAGAGATGCTGGGGACTAAATTCTGGATAACAGGTGTTAAAAGGTTGCATGTGAAAAGTGGGCAGTGTTACATAGAGCAAATTGGATTTTTTTTTCTTTTTTTTTTCATCCATGACTTTCTGTCTTCACATTTCTATTCTCATATTTATGTAATCCCCTGCTTTTGTGTTTACAAACGTTTAAGAGTAGGGCTGTAAAAGGCCTGTTTTGATAGCAGGACTGTTGCTTTGCAAGCATCCTCCTCTGTTTGCACCTCAGATACTTGTGCTCGTTCTAGTGCCAATTGCTCAACATGCCTTATTCATAGGCTGAAGAGAGTTTAAATTGGTGGGAGACCAGTAGTTTAGCCAGATGCTGCAGTCTTGCAAGAAAATGGGGAGCATTATGAAGATTCCCTCCCTTAGTTTAAGAGTCTCGTTTCTTGGGAATTTGGTTTCCAAGATTTGAAAGTCTCTGTCCCTGCTATACTCCCAGTCTACTCCACCAAAGCAGGCAGTTGCCAAGGAAGTCCTTCAGTTTAATTTCTTGAAATTTTCTTAACACCTCTCCCCACTTGTAAGTATTTAAATATAAAAAACTAAACCTAATTATATTTCTCTCTTCACTATGTATTTTTCTTGTCTCACCATACAGTCACATCCTCTTCACCAAAGACTGCACTATTTCCCATAGTAGAGAGGAATAATAGTTGTCCTGGTTCTGGCCAGGACAGAGTTAATTTTTGCAGTAGCCAGGAGGGACATGGCTAGGAGAAGGACATTATTCTGTACCACCTCACATCATTACCAGGGGCAGGGAAAGGGAGTCTCTTCCAAGGAGAAGTGGTTCCTTCTGGTGGATTTCATGTGGTGCTGGTCCTGAGCCAGGGGGAGCAGTTGGGGCTGCATGGCTGCAGTCGCATTGTGGGCTCCACAGAGAGCATTTTTGTGTGGGAATCGCTCTCTCTTTTATACACTTTTGTCATTAATATTGTTGCTCTTACTGTTTGTTTTCTTGCCCCATTGCTGTTTCTAGTAAATTGTTCTTATTTCAACCTGTGCTCCTTACCTTTTGTGCCTCCAATTCTCCTCTCCAGCCCACTGCAGGGGAAGGGGAGTGAGCAATGGTGCATAGCTTGGAGTGGTTTCAGAGGGAAGACTAAATTGGAGAATACCATTCCTAAACCATGACATCAGTAGAGACTGACAAAAGCTGGTTTGTCACTTTGTCATGGGGGAAAGCCAGGCATCATAGAATTATTTAGGTTTGGAAAAGACCTTTGAGTCCAACTGTTAACCCAGCACTGCCAAGTCCACCACTAAACCATGTCCCTGACTGCCGTATCTACACATCTTTTGAATACCTCCAGGGATAGTGACTCAACCATGTCCCTGGGCAACCTGTCCCAGTGCTTGACAACCCTTTCAGTGCAGAAATTTCTCCTAATATCCAGTCTAATCCTCTCCTGGCACAACTTGAGGCCATTTCCTCTTGTTCTATCATTTGTTATATGGGAGAAGAGGCCAACCCCCACCTCATTATGACACGAACGATAAGGTCTCCCCTGAGCCTCCTTTTCTTGAGGCTAAACAACCCCAGCTCCCTCAGCTGCTCCTTCTAAGACTTGTGTTCTAGGCCTTTCTCCATCTTTATTGCCCTTCTCTGGACACGCTCCAGCACCTCAGGGTCTTCCTCTTAGTGAGGGGCTCAAAACTGAACACAGGATTTGAGGTGTGGCCTCATGAGTGCCGAGTACAAGGGTGTTATGATGAAGGGTAGGGGTTACTGAGTTGCTCAGACATGAAATATAAGTTACACATTATTAGAGCCACATGGTATTAAAATTTTCTGTTCTGCACTTCAGTTTGCACAGTAGTTGTGAAAGGTCAAAATATTACTGTATGTGCTCTTTGAGAATTTAAAATCATGGTACTGTCATGAAGCTTTTCAGTTGTTATAATTAAACCTTTCTGAAACTACTAAGGATGCTGGTGACACTGTACACAGGATTGTATTACTGACAGATGCTTGGAGACGTGATTGAAAATTGCTTTGAGTCTTAACATGGGTTGAGAGGGTAGTTATACTTGGAGATTTATCATTTATTGAGATTTGCCATTTAGCAGAAAGAGTGCATGAAACCATTTGCTGTAACATAAAATGGATACATTTACTATAGAAAAAATTGAATTTTTACATATATGTTATATGTACATAAATGCATTTACAAATGTATGTGTATAAATGTATATACACACATATATATAATAAGCATGTTATACACACTCTCACTTGTATAGTTAAAAACCAGATGGCAGAACATAGAATTGTTATTAAAGAAATACAAAAGTATGTGTGCACATAGATGCAAAACCACAGAGATACTGTTTATCTGTGTTGTAAATACATGCTTTTTTTTTTTAGTTTGAACTGAAGAAAATAATTAGGGACTCCAACACTTCCCTACTCCACACCTTTGTTCGGACGTGAACAGGTTCTAAGGTTGCTGACTGTGCTTTTCTACATGGTCTTGAATATCTTGTGACTGAGGGATAAAAAATCTAGTAGAATTAAGATCCATTTCCATCCTTCTGTTGAGGACAGTATGAATTAATTTATGTTTGCCACAGTGATGTGGAAATAAAAAGACTAAATTCTTCTGTTCTATAACACCAAAGAAAACCTTTCTAGAGCAGAACCATCAACTTGGTATTTAATGCCATAACCCTGTTACTTCCCCCTCTTCAATTATTTCTTTACTGTCCTTGTATTTTGAAGAAAAGATTAACAATTCCTAGGATAACTCTACAGGCTTACTGGCACAAGAAATTGAGAATAAGGCTAAACATTTGGATTTGCTGGAATCATCTGTCTGTTTGAAGTTACTCAGGAATGTGTGTCTCTTCAGGTCTGAAACTTTCTTAGGGTTCTATTTGCAAAATTTCAGTTTTTCAGGACTTTATACATGTATGTGTCAGTTTTGGAGGGTACCCTGTAAAATGCTTCACTAAGAAAACATCAGTACTTCTGCAATTCCTTTGTACTTAAGTTCCAGGAAGACATCTTGGGAAAGCATTTATCTTGTGAAAGATTTTTCTTTTTGAACCCTAAGATGTTTGTTACCTTGTCCCACTGTTAGTTTTCCCTGAGATACTTGTCCCCATTATTTGACATTGCTGCATAGGGGATATCTTACAAAATTCGAACACAGTAATAATCCCTAGTAGATTTATTGTGTATTGGATGATCTACCTTTTTTTTTTTCTTTTAAAGAAAGGCTTTTCTTCTAGATCTTAGAGAAATTGCAAGGCTTTAAAAGCTAAACTAACATCACATTTGGAGACAAAGAACTATGATTTCATTCTGGTTCATTTCAAATGGATTAGAAAATATTGTCCAAATTGGGCACCATGCCAAGATTGCCATTAACTTTTCCCATAAAATATGATTAAGGACCTTAACAAGCATTTAGTAATTAAGTGAAGTGCTTTGGAAATTTATATGCTGTCCACAGGTTGTCATGTACTGTAAAATACTGAAGACAGTTTTTATGAAAAGCAATAAAAATAAAGCACTTCAGAAACATCTGGGAGTGTTATCTGATGGAGAAGGAATAGTTTCACTTGTAAGAGGATATTTTGATATTTAAAATAAATGTTGTGTATAGTTGATTTTCTGTTTGATTTTTTTTAGGTTAATGAATAATTTACTGAATTAATGGAGTAATTCCTATAATTGTATATCCCATTCTAGTGTCCATGTTGCTTCATTTTATACCCTGAGTTAATTATTTTCCATGTACTCCATTAATTAGTGTACTGTTCTATTTTTGGTTTCTAGTTTCATTTAATGCAGCTGAATTTGCTGGAATAACAGTCCAAAGAGATGGGATTGCTGAATAGTCTCTGAATTAAGCAGATTTTCCTATCGTATGGCAGGAAAAAGCAGTATAGGCTTTCAGTCTGATAACATTCAGTGGAGAGCAGGGTGAGGCTTTGTTTCTAAGCTTTGCTAACAAAGAGAAAAGGTTGGTCTGTTGCTGCTGAGGTAGCTTTTATGTGCTGTGGCCGCTCAAAGTGATTTATGAGTAATTTTCTCAAAAACCTCTTTTCCTCTCAATAGTGTCCAGCTTCCTTTGACACAGAGTACATTGTGGATCGTGCAACAGGCTTAATGGAATAACTTAACTAGATTAGCTTTGCTGTGCTTTCTGAGGGAATTAATGAAAACCTTAAATTTGGGAGAAGTTGTTTTTCAAAACTACAGACTACTGGAAGCAAAGTCTACTAGAATAAAAGGTGGATGGAATTTTTTATCAATTCAGTTATTCTAGAATATTGAAGAGTAACAGATATTCACATCTGCAGTCTGCACCCCTGTCTGCCAAGTGTACAACAATGTAACTTCTCTCTTAGATAAAACCATAAAATAATAGGGGGGGTGATTTTTAACCTTGTGTGCTACATGAATCAGTGCTTTAATGACTGGAGGATCCAGCTGATCCTCTTGTTTGAGAGTTAGGATGCAAGGATGCAATTTTTTCCAGTGTGGGTTTTTTTCATATTTTAGAGCAACTGAAATTTGGTTATCAAAGTCCATAGTTCCAGTCTAGGTTGTGGCTCAGTTGTGACCTTTAGTCAGGTCTATGCCTTGAGCACACACAGTGGAGCTAGACCACAAGTAATATCTTGAGATTGTCACTGGAGAATCTCTCCTTTTTTCCTATGTGTTCCATAGTTTAGTGGGTTTCTCTTGTTTTGTTTTATTTAAATGTTGCCCAGAGTTGCTGCATTAGTAGCTGTTACCTGGTTCTCACCTACCAAATGTTTCTATTTTCAGCTACCACGGGAGATTTTAGGAGATTTACAACCAGCAGAATGAGTTTTGTGATCAGAGAAACAAAATGGTTTGGGTTAGACAGGACCTTTACAGATCATCTGGTCCAACTCCACTGCTGTGGGCAGGGACAGGCTTTTTTTAAGTGTTGCTGCAGAGGCAATAAAACCTGTGATCTTATCACAAAGATATGTATTACCTGTGCCTATGAAATATTTAATGATAGCTCCACTGTGGTGAGCAATTAAGTTGCTTGTAAGTTGAAAAGTTAAAACAAAAATTCCTTTAGGGTTCCTGAATTGAAGAAGGCAGGAGAGAAGAGCCCCACGCTTCCTGTGTGCTCTTTGCTAAAGCTCTTCCTTTATTGGTGTAGAGGAAGAGTGTTTTGTTTTAGGATAGAAAAATATCAGCCTCCTTTGTGCCACACAGAAATTCATCAACTTTTCATTTGAAGGCAGCACATGTTGCACTTGTCCGTTTTATATAAACTTTTTCTGGGACTAATCATTGGTAAGTGAAAGGTTATCGAAAGAACTCTGAGAATATGGGTTGACACACAGTAGATAAACCTCATACAGTTAAGTATATCCATCACTTTTGTGTTCTGCAGGTAAATGAGTTTTCTTTGTTTTTTTCTTTCATGCACTAACTCATTTTCAAAGAAGTGTAGAAATTGTAAAGAAAGGCAGGAGTTTTTTTATTTGTACATAACTGCATTCATTGCAAATGCCATTTTGCTTGTATGGCGCATATTTCTCCCTTGTAAGGTTTTTGCTTTTTTGTTTCTTTTTATATCGTGAACATGAATATGTTTCCTCTGTCAGTACTATGTTTCATGCTGGGGATTCTGCTTTTATGTTACTGCATTTGTATACAGCGAATGTAAAAAGCTTGAAGAATGTGAAGCTCAGGCACTGTTTGTATGCCAGTTTTCCCAACATCACTCTTAAAATCTGTACAGTTGCCACAGACCTTTTCATGGGTAGCTTTGTTGAAAATCGCTTTCAGATCCCGTTTTTTTCTGATAACTAGATGTTAAAATTTTGTACTGTACTGTCAAAGGACAGAGGGACAATTTTTGTGTCCAGAATGAAAAATGTTCCTTATTTCTTTAAAAAAAGGAGTGGTAGTGCCTGTTTATTATTGTATTACTCCTTGATCCTCTCTTACCATAAGGTAAAGAACACTCCAACCTTAGGATGGTGTCTGAGAATAGTCACTTGTAGAAATTTTGTTCAGGAATTGAAACAATTAGTTTTTGCCTTACTCTGTCTGTTTATTCTTTCAGGGCATTCTACCTGGACAAGTCAAACTTGCCTCCAAATTCAACATCTAAAGCAGCTTATATAGATAAGGTAAATAAAAATGTTAAGTGTCTAATTAAACTCTGCATGTTACACACTGTGTTACTGAGACTTTCTTTATTCCATCAAAAATTGAATTATTTAAATCTGGGGGAAAGGGGCAGAGAAAGGAGGAGCTCTCTTGCAGCATTTTGTCCCACCTGTTTTTTTGGGGTAGGTGGTGACATGTGGTTCTGTATTAAAAGGTGTGGCAGGAGGGTATCTGTGTTTGAGAAGAGGAATCATTACTTTCCTTCTTCACTGTGCTTTCAGAGCACTGCAACTGCTCTAGGAGCATGTGGGGTAGGATGGGGGAGGACAGGTGCAGGCAGAAATGCTTTGTTCTGAAAGCTGGAAGCGCTTTTCCAAATTAAACACTCCTTCAGCATCCTGCTCAGAAAGCTTTCTTCTGAATCTTCTCATTTAGGCTTTCTTCAAATGCTTTCATCTGTCTTTAAACCTCTGTGGCTGAGAGATCCCAGGGGCTATGAAAATTCATTTAATGCTCTCTTCTCTTGTTGGAGAGTTAATTCCTGTATTGCAACCCAGTAGGGGGAATAAAGAAATTCCTGGGGTCTTGCCTACAAAAGTGATTGAGCTACTGTGGCTTGAGAAATAACAGTGCTCATCAGCTGAGCCCTATGACAGACTAAAATTTTATGTCAGTATCATCCAGCACCGGTGTTAACAGACTGGCAGTTCCTGTTTCTTGGATCCATGCAGGACTGCACATGAGGGAAGAAGGACATTTGCCACTCCTTCCCTGGGGAGTTGGCAACTTGCCTAGCAGTCACAGGTGCAGCAGGGGATGTTTAGCTGCGAGGGAAGTGCTTGTTACCCTAAACCTGTTCCTTATCTATTTCAGCGAAAAAGTTCAAGGGCAAGAGAAAAACTTCTCATAATCCACATCTGACCAAGGGATGCTAGGCTAAGCTAATACATTTATTTTGCAACTGGAGCAAGCCAAGAGTGAGTGCATGATCCATTTTTGGCTGCGCCTTTCACTTTTTTGTCCATAGCTCTGCATTAGTAGATGACACCAGCTAAAATCAATTTAGACAGACACAAGTTAAACCAGTAGGACCTAAACCAAGTTAAATCTGTTTGTACCCCAGTTTAAATATGCTGGTTTTTGTAGCTGATTTACTTGACCAATATGCTTTTCAATGAAGTAACTATCATAGGAGCAAGTGAGGCTGTCATTTCTCTAACTAGTTAAAACTGTATTTGGGGAATTAATCTGTCTTTCAAAAGATTAATTCTTTGAGTAGCATGGAGGTTTGTTGGAATCTTTAAGTGTTTCTGGAATAAAGAGAAGTGGGAATTTGGAATTATGTGGTCTGCAAGTTTGGATTGTGAACATCTCATTTACACAAAGCACACTGATGTACTGGTTTTCATTGCTAGATCACTTTTGAAGTGATCACATCCTCTTCTGACTCAAGCTTTGCACTTGAAAGCTGCCTTCTTTACTTCATTCATTCTTAGTACAGTAATGCTGGGGTTCTTTTAAGTCCTGCTACAAAGTTAACTATTCTTGCTTTGTAGTATGATTTTGTCATATCTGTTAATTTTTATTTTTTGATGTTGTTAGTCAGGATTAGGAACTAGACATTTGATAAATAAAGGACAGTGTTGTCATAATTGTAAGCTGATTTTCTCAGCAAGTCAATTAAAGAGTCTTGGTATCTTCCTGTATATGTGTATGGTTGTAGGTTGCCTCTTTATGGATTCCTTTCTTTTCCCAGTCCATTAATGGATACAGCACTCATGGGTCAATTGAGTCTATTGAAGTGAAAAACACTTCCATAGGCAGGACTGGGAATGAAACAGTCAGTGATGGCAAGAACTGAAAAGCTTTATAAAGCTGTCATAGGCCGTGTAACAGAAGACTCTGTGTTTTGTATTTATGTCATGGAATTTGGCTTTGGCTTTCTCAGCCTGACCTGGTGTTCTACCTGCAACTGTGATGACCTTCTCTGTTAGAGAATCTCAGGTGCTCTCAGGAGAAGATGTTTAATTATCTTTGTCTTCCTCTCTTGCAGCTGATGAGGCCTCTCAATTGCTTGGAAGAACTCTACCGGCTCATAGGGTCCTTTATCCGATCCAAGCGCACAGCTGCCTGTGCGTACACTGCGTGCAGCGCTTCTGGAGTGGGATTGCTCTCGGTGTCGTCTGAGCTCTGTAGCAGGCTTGGGGCTTGTCACATCATTATGTGCAACAGCGGAGTTCACCGGTATGACAATTTTTTTTTCTCCTTTTGTTGCAGTCAGTCATTCCATCATTGCAGGTTGGAGACTGCTGCTGTTTTAGAGATGGATCTTATACTAAATATCTAATATCTTACACGAAATAGCGAACACACTTGGAAGATTTGCGGTGAAATTCTAGAATTGTATTTGCACTGACTGACAGAAATGAACAGTACAATTTTTTTGGTTTGTGCAGTTGTAATGAGATTGTTCCTCATTCAAATCAGTAAAGACTATATTACGAGCATGGGAATGGGATTTAAGTGTTGTGTGGGTTTCTGTCTAGATGTTGCAGGATTCATCATCATCTATTTACATACAGTAAAGGTGCAAGATTGTTTTTCTCTAAAGCATAACTAGCTCTACTTTACAGTGAGTCCATTTGAGTTTTGGTACAAGATACTGCTACTTCATTTGTGCATGAATACTGCCTTTGTGGTTACCATCTGTTCAGAGAAAGAAACGTCAACTCTCGGCATTATCAGAGATATTTCAAGAGAGGCCCTCCAGGAAAAAGGAATGGACTAGTTGAGAATTTTTATAGGTACTCAGGGGTTTGTACCTGGAAGTTCAGAAGAAAACCCATGTATTTAGAGATTAGAAGGAACTCATTTGCTCTTCTAAGGGAAAGTAAGTCTCTTCAAGTGGTAAAAGCCAAGAAAGCTTTTTAATACCAGTTTCCTGAAATTACTGTTGGACATGCAAACTGGATGGATGAAGAAGTTTTTCCTTAGCATTTGGAGTCATATAAAGTTACTTCATGCACTGTTTTCTCTTTCTGGTCTCCCTAGGCTGCATCTCTACAGTCCAGTACTAAGTGGACTTTGCTTTTTGGCATTCTGAAATTGCCTTTGCCCAGACAGTTTGCTGAAAGCTTGCTTTGTTTCCAGCCAGTAGGTTTGTTTACTCAGTGAAGTTTGTGCCCAGCATTTATAGTGCTAAATTCTGCAGTGTTTTTGTGAGCCTACTCCCCTTGTTGCTCTCAAGAGTGAAACAGTCTTGCAGCAACATGAAATCCTGTGAGGAGGACAGAAGAGGAAAGAGTACGATGCTGGATGTGATCAAGTCCCACAGACGTAGAGGATTTTGCTTTATGCCTGCAATCTTGAAAGCTAAATTCTTCTGTTTGTTGGAGTAGTATTTAATCAGGGCAGATAATGTTGCAAAATAGTGCTCCTTAGCTTGTCAGCTAGTTCTTTAGAGTTCAAGCAACTGATTTTCAGTTAGAGGGGATATTTATCTCTGGTTGTATCCAGCAGTGTATCTGGCTTTCTGTGTTCTTAGAAACCAAATACTGCAAAGTCCGTGATTGTGATCATTTGCAGAACTTCACATTTTGTAGGCCCAGATCAATGACTCATGGATATTTTTCAACACTAGGCCATGGATATTAAATGAGTTGAAAACTGGTATTATCTACAGATGCAGCTAGATAAACAGATGGGGGAAAGATGTGAATTATTCTTGCAGATTGAATTTTGAAAATCTACTCATTTGTCAGTCTTGCCAGCTTGTCATGAAAATGAAGCTCAACTTGGAGCAAGGCTCCCCCATACTTTCTTTTTAAAAGCCCTCATTTTAGCCCAGTTTCTATGATTGGTCTTTAAGGGAGAGAATGTCTGAGAGAGTGTGGAAGAGTACAGGGTGCTCTACTCATCACCATCTTTCTTTTGTTCATGGGAAGTGGGAGATGAGCAAGACATTAATCTGTCAAAGTTTAGATATAATTAATAGAATTTAAACTATATATATATATATATATATACGCACACATACACACCTTCCCTCACTCAATTTATCCATCTCCTTCTGAACTGACTGGAGAGCCCTTTCTGTGTTCTCTCACTTTAGGTGTCATGGATTGACAGGGGGCAGGGGGGAGGTTCTGCCACTGCTCCTACTAACCAGAAGCAAGTCCCAGATAGCTTGTGAGGGAGGTGCTGGGTGACAGTCCAATGCAGAAGAGGCCAAGAACTATGAAACAGCAGCTTTGTCTGCTTTGACAATGATTGCTGATCTCTGGATCAGCAGTGTCTTGGTTTCTGACTTCTCTGTGATCCATAATAAATTGCTTTTTACGCTGCACTAGGCTAAAACAGCTTGACAGAGTTCATACTTTCATCCCTATATCCAAGATAATGCTGGGNAAATCCCAAGTTTATTTAAATTTTGCATTTCCTGGAGGATCAAGAGAAAAATCTTCTATAATCTTGATGAACCCCAGAAAAATCACTGTCTTATTTTCTTTTCTGAATTTTAATTTCCCCTCCAGAAATTCTCTCCTTAGTGTTACCATCCTTCAAGCAATGGGGTTCTGGCTGGCAGACACATGGCTGAATGATGAGGCACGTTTTGCCAAGGGTTGATTATGCTGTCTCCTGTAGCTGGCAGTGGTCCTGCAATCCAACTAAACCTGCTTCATCTTCCACACTGCAAAGCAGAGTAGCACCATAAGCTGTCCATCACGGCCAACTGCCTTCCTGGGAATCAAATGAAACAAGGTGAAAAATAGGTGCTCTGAAATTGTATTTTTGACATTCTGTCACAAGAATTCTTCCTTTTAGATTCAGAAATTTTCCTGTAAGAATTTAGTTCTGAGCTCAACGAGTACATGCTACAAAGAAAACCCTTGGAGTTTTGCAGCTATATTTAGGCTATCATCTCCACAGTAAGAAAGCTTTCGGGGATCGATGGGACTACTTTCAGGAGACAGGTTAGCAGAGACTGAAAAACTAATCCATACCCTTCTCCAGCCATCTGGCCTCAGCTGGGCTTTCAGTCCTGCTACCTTCCCATTTAGTCAAGATTCTCTTCTATTTTTTAAATGGTACTTCTGTTGAGTCTGTCTGCAGTTAGTGTATTTTTGTGATACCATACACACTGAGGCATAAAAAACTTCTCTTTGTGTAAAATAATTAAGGATAATAGAGTATTACATTCTGTGCTGGTTACTACCTAAAAACAGTTAAATAATTTTTAAATATGTGAGAATTTGTCTTAAAACAAATAGTGTCTTAGCACAAATAGTGCTATACTGTTTCTACAGTAGTAATTGTTTTAATTTTGATCTATCTTTACCTTTCATAGGCAATCTGGTACATTTTTGCTTTGTCATCTCTAGTATATCTAATACTATATATATATATATATATAATCCATATACTGGATGGATTATAGTCTTACTGTTCTCAGGCATGTTTTAAATTCTGAGACACTATTTTGTTTAAAATGCAATCTGAAAATGCAGAGAAGTGCATAAAATGCAGTGAGACAGAAAAGATGGATCGAAGTCGTTACTAGTATGGATTTCAAGGTGTGCTTTTTTTTGATTTGGTCTTCTTTTAACATTATGGATGTTTAGTAGCAGGGTTGGCACACAATGCTATTACTGTGCTCTGTAGAATCATCCTTTCACGCTTCACTTCCTGCACTATTGCCTTATCGGCAGCCCAGGTTTTTGAAACTGGTGTTTTTCATGCAAAATCTTCCACTTTACAATAAAAATAAAACAGGACCTCTTTAATGATCTGGAATTAAAAACTTAACCAGATCTTCTTTAATTTTGGCATGAAGAGAGGCAAGTGAATAGCTTGAATTATTTCAAGACAGGAAGTGAATTGCAATTTTCTACCAGATTTACTTGCCTGCTTACAGAAGAAGAAGCCTTTAATTGAAAGACTTGCTGCACAGAATGAGAGATAATGGCCAAAGCTGGGGTTTCAGATGCCTTTAGATTTTATTGGTTTTTGCAAGGATGACTGAAAGTGAGTAAATAAAAGGCGTGGAATACTTCTAATTTTTTGAAATGCTATTCTTTCATCAAGCAAAGAATATTTAATAATGAAAGTGCTTCCTTGCAACATTTCCAGCTGATTAGAGGTGGTAAGATCTTACAGGAAAAATGATTGTGAAAGGATGCTCCCTGCTGTTTCTTAACACTGACAGATGATGTGCAGTGAAAAGAAGTGCCTTTTTTTTCTTCTTAATTTTTCTTTGAAAATCGATGTGTTTTAAAGACGTAGAATAGTTAAATTTATTTCTGGAAATAGATTGGATGACAATAATCTTTCAATCTACAGAAAAAAATCAACATTACCTCCTTCATGTTTCATACCTCATTATTAAAAATTACTAATATTGAACCAAATACCCCTGATAAAAATATGTTTGTAACCTATAAAGGAATTCATTAACGAAGGTTAAGTCTGATGTATGACTAATAGATACTTACCTCCCAAGACTCATTCTCTGGCTTGATAAGTTCATGCCATCTACTTCAGCAAGTCAGAAATCTGTTGGTAGTTTGTGTCTGAAAAATACCTGGTAGAGCTGGGTTTGATTATCCTGTCGTAGGGTGGTGGATGTATGCCTGATAAGTGAGTTGGGATACCCTTATTCTGAGGTTTGCACAACTATGTAACCACAAGGGTGCCTTTTGTGAATAAAACCCCTGCATGCTGATGCTTAATGGATAAAAGGCAGAAAATCCCTTTAACATGGACTGCACATGCCCATTCTGTGTGGTGATGGTGTGTGTTCCACAGACAGTTACTTTTTGAAGTGTTGTTTTTGATTCAGAGCGGAATAAATACACTTCATGTGCATAATAATGGCTTTCTACATGTTGGACTAGCCTTCAGTGGACGGGTTCCATCCAACACTGATTTCAAAGTAGTACCCTTTCCACACTGGCAACATCTCAGCTTCACAAAGATTCATAAAGGGACTAAACCTAACTAGTTAGGTAACCTAGGACTAGCCTAATCCTGAACTCCAGCAGAGTTCACTGTAATTGTGAAATACAGTATTGTAGTTTAGTGTATGAACTTCATGCTCATTTCTTCTCTAATACTTAATGGCTGGCCAAATTTACCTCTGCTGAAAAGAAATTCTGTTCAGCAAAGTTTCAGTACATGGGCACAGAGAATGCAAGCTTCAGTTTTACTTGCATGGAGACATATTCCCACAATGAAAACAGCTTAGAATTTGTGGGAGAATCTTGAATTAGCACTGCCTATATTTTGAACGCCTATTTCTTATAGTCCTGAACAACATTTGTCCTCCTTTTTGGTTTTATTGTGTCTATTTTCTTCTTTGGGTTGCTCATCAGAATCATTGCATATTACCCAGCCATCACTATTAATTATAGACAAATGTCCCAAAAATTTTTTACCCTAAAAGTGATTTACATTAACACTAACTTTTTAATTGCTGCATGCACTGACTTAAATAATATTTGCTCTATACACATTAATTTAAATGACAGCAGAAAAAAAAAGAATACTTACAGTGTAATTGGTTTAAAAGGTGGTTAAACATAGGTATGATTAGCTTATGATGTACAGGAAGAAAAGTAATTAAAATAATAATAATGGCATTAAATTACATGTTGAATATAAGCTTTAGATTTTAATTAGACTAAGCATACATGTACCCTTTTCACATAGTCAGAACATAATGAATTTTGACATCTCTGACTGTGGTAACTACTAAACCAATTTTTTTCACCTCATCTTTTCTACTCCAGGCATTTTTCTAAGGCATGTTTTGGTGCAGTTTTGGATGTAGAATGGCTGAAAGCCTAATTGAAATCTGAGAATGAATTGGATGATTTAGATTCTCTTTACTCTGGTAACATAGATATACACTTTGCTGTGTGGCACTTCTGTAGGTAGTGAACATAAACTCAAATTGTTTTTCCTTTCAAGTGACATTAGACAAGCTGTTGTGAAATAATCAATTTCTCAGAAAATTTCAGTCTGTATTCATATTTTACAACTCCATTTTTCAGTATAGATGTGTATCTGTCCAGCTGATTTGCAGCCCTTTAGTGAAAATCACATCTATTCAGAAACAAATGGACTATTTGTGATAGAAAATTATTTAATCTTACTTTTTTAGACGTGTTCAGAATGGGTTTGATCCATAAGTTGTTTGGAAGTTTGTATTTAATCTTCACATCAATACTGTCATGACTGATGGGAGACTGGGGATAGCAGGCAGGAGCTGGGAGCAGCTGCAGCCCCTTCTGTTTCTTGGAAGCTGAATGGATGAGATGAGGAATTCTCAGCCCAGTTGTCCTGGGAAATCCAAATGTCTCTGCCTTGCTGCTGTAATCTGTCAAGGCAGGGAATTTATCATTCTAACTGATATAAATTCTGAGATGATGAATTTGGGTCTTTGTTTTTCTCACATTAAAAAAAGGGGTGAGAGGGAAAGAGAGGGAGTCAGAACAGATTTTGATGTGTTTACTTTATAATCTATGGATTTGGGCTTTATGCTTCCCATAACAGAATGTTATGAGGGTTTTTCCCCAAATATTTTCCTTGTTTGGCTTGTCTGGGCTGATTGCATCCAAATGACCAGATCCTTTCAGAGGTCAAAACTGCTTCCAGATTGCTTTGTAAACTTTAATACCATCTGTTTATCAGCTCTCAAAATGCGGGAGAAAAGTGGATTATTACATACTGCACATATTTGCTAACAATCCTTGATACTGAACTTTTCTCAGGCCACCAGAATAATCTTATGAGATGGGGAATAACTAGATTTCATATTGTTTTATAAAATTTTAGAAGTTACATTGGTTTAAATTTGCATTTGCTTGATCTCTCCATGCTTGGCAGCCCTATTGCTGAGGTACTTCCAGTTATGACTTTTCCGTGTTACCATCTGATGTTTTGTGTGAGCATTTTTTCTTTCACAGCTGGTGTCCAGGACAGTTTGATTTGTGAAAAGGGATATGTACTAATTTAAAAACTATTTGAAGAGCTGGGAGAAAGCACCAGTATGTAGATAAGTGTGAGTCACTTCAGCATAGTCTCATGGAAGGTTAATATGATCAGTTTTATTAGAAGATGCCATCTCACTGATATGGTGTTCAAGTAAACTGACACTGTTTGAGTGTTGTTTTTGTTTTGTTTTTAGTTTAGAAAATAGTAACCTTATTTGATAATCACAGGACAAAAGACATCGATAAGTTAAATATGCCATTCATCAGACCTTTTATGTGCCATAGGAGGAACACAAAATCTGGTGATATTAAATTGCACCTCAGTCAAACAGTATATTCAATTGCAATCATGTCTCTGATGCTATTTTAACAATTTTTAACATCCATTAATGAATAAGGTTTTTTAAAAGAGAAAACAGATGTATCTAACAAGCATTACTTTAGGACTACACGTCAAACGTAAAATATTCTATTGAAGAGGTGTGATAATTAACATCACCACTGCTGTCATCGTGTCTTTGCTACTAATTTCATAGGATATGTTAAAAATATTATCCTTAGAATCACTATTGTTACTTGCCATGAAGTAAGATCTTCAATTTCAGTATATGTGTTTTAGAATTGTACTGTAGTTGTTGCCTACCTCCAAAGCAGCCTCTAAAAGAAATCTTTATTAGGCTGTTTTGCTGTGTCTCTGCTTTTCCCACTCTGGTTATGTCTTTATCTACACAGTTGGCAGCCTTATTTCTGAATCATGGTTGGCATTGTCCAAATGGAGAGGCCTCACAATGTCCATGTTCGCCAACCATTTAATCAGGTTTTGGATAGGAAGCAGCTTGGAAGTCTTTTTCAATCACAAAATTACACTTAATTCTTCAAGATGACCTTCATTTAGAAGGTTCTTTTGTTAGTTTTGATTCATGCGTGCAGAATATAATTTTTTGGTCACTCTTAATGGTTCCAGGAATATGGGATTTATGGGAAACTTGGCTCAGGAACTGCTTGCTTGAGAGCTGTGCTTCGAGCCCATTAACACATATTATACCTACTGAGAAACTTTTTGCCCTTTTTGTTTGATTTAGATTATACCTGTCAAACTACATTTCAGATACTTTTGCTTTTTTCCATTGTGAGTAGAACAAAGACTCCTTTGTGGTCTAGTCTTGAAGGTTGGATGCTTAAATTTTAGTGCTAGCAAATATTATGAGCATGTATTTTGAGCAATATTTCTCTTTGCAAAGACAAGACAAAAACACATTTAGACTCATGTTTAGAATTTCTAATATAATATTTAGCTATCTTACACCTTAATCAAACACATAACAGAAAAGATCAATACGCTTTTGTCTCAAGTTAATTCTGATGTCAGTGTATACAAGAAACTATCTCATTACCAAGGAAAATCACTTAGCTTATAAATTTTTAATAAAAGGCCATTAATAAAGCTACAGATCAAATTTAATGTCTTCTACACTCACTTCTGTGAAACTTTTTGCAGTCCAGAAATTAACTTAAGCAGTATTTAAAATGTGTCAGTGCTTCGGGTTTTTCAGTAAGAAAATAAGTACAGACACATTTTTCCTCCTACAGATCTTCTGCTCAGCAAGATGAGTGTTTGATTGAAACCTATTGTCTGTTCTGTGTGCATATTATAAACTATGCAGAATACTTTGGTCAGGATTTTGCTAAAAGGATGCTCAAAATTATATATTAAAGATGTGTCTTAGTTTTATTATTTGAACTTGAAAATTACAGCTTTTGTCAGGTTCTGCTGAGGTAGAATCCTTTTCTGTACAACCTGTCTTTCTGGTTGAAGAGATTTGATGATTGCAGTACTTTGGTTGTGAAGAGAAAAATCATCAAGCAGCTTACTGGTGCAGAATAGAGCCACTTTCACCTCTTGGGTGATAGCAGCCCTCAAACATGTTCTTTCTGAAAAGTACCTGTTTCTACACAGGTTTTTTGTATTTATCCAGGAGTTTTCTATGGCTTTGGTCTTGGTTGCATGAGAAACCAACCATTTGTTCTTGTCCTCACCATGACAATGAAAATCAGATGGCATGTCCAAAATGACTTTCCCTACTACTTCTTTCCCTACTACTTCTTGGTGTGATGGCAGGTTGTCTGTCCTACAATATGATCTTTAGCTCTGAAACTTTTCTGGTTGCTCTGACACAACAGTGACAGCTTTTCTATTAGATGAGGTATCACAATCAGTTTTTGTCCTCAAGTGTTTATTTGAAAAAGATTGGCAAAGCGGCACAGGACAGTTCATTTGAAGAAATGCAGTTTTCGTCTATTTTCTTTTTTGAAAGGGTAAATGTCTCTTAATTTTGCACTGCACTGATGTGCCAAGAGAATAACCAAGCTAAATTAATTGTAAGAGATTGGGATCCTGGTACCAAAGCCTTGGTCTGCTTTAAGAGTGGAGGGTGAGATATAACATGCAGAAACCACCTGAAAAGGGATTTGTGCAATTGCAGAAAAAAATTTTTGGGGTTGTTACTCTCCAAGTTGTGCACTTGCCAAGCCATAGTTTTTAGTGTGGGCTTTTGTGTGTTGTCTTTGGGTTTTTTGGGAAGTTGGGGTTGTTTGTTTGGGGTTTTTTTTTCTTAACAACAAAACAAGACAAACGCATTTGATTGTAAGTCAGCAGGAACACTTGTTACACTCAAAATCTTAGAAACATCATACTGTTCAGGCTAATGCTTGCATGGGTGAGGGAGGCATAGGGGGCAGGTTTACTATGTAATATGTTTATTTTATTTGTAATTTTTTTTAAAAGATAATTTGTGGAGAGAAATAATGGACTCTACACTATTCATTGTGAATCAAGCAGAAGTTATTTTATTGATGAACTACTATTCCTACTATAGAATTTTTGTTTTTCCTGCACATGATCGTGCATATTTACTATTGGTTAAGATTTGTTTTCACACGCTACTTTATGCTTTACGATTGGCTCTTGTATGTGTGTCACATCGTCTGTTGTGTATGTCGCAACTGTCCTTCAGTCTGTATTTTCTTATCCTTTTCTTCCTCTTTCTCAGGATTATGTTGCTTTTATTTCGTTCACATCCTCTCCAATGCTGCTTGTTCTTTCCTCACATTCTCCTTATCATCTCTTCCCTTTATGCACGTACTCAATGACTAATTCATAATGTGCTCATTTTCTAGTAAAAACATAGTTTCCACAATAATTGATTTAAAAGCAATTATCTTAAGGAGATCTGTGCTAGCAGATAGCTGACCTCTGTCCCCCATTGCAGCTGCACTCTGAGTGTCACCCTGGAGCAGGCGATCACGCTGGCCCGGAGCCATGGGCTGCCTCCTCGCTACATCATGCAAGCGACGGACGTCATGCGCAAACAGGTGAGGTGCTCGCTGCGGGGAAGAGCTGCGTGCTTCCAAACAAGACATGCAGTCATCAAAAAGGAATGACTTGACCAAGCATTTTTTAGTCTTCATCCTGCCTTGGTATCTCCTTACATCAGAATAGTCTGTTGAGTGAGACAATCTTTATTTTAATATATATGATCCATAAAAATAACTTAAGATTATTAACTACTGTCAATAAAAAGTGACTTGTGCTGAATTAGGGGAGGTGTAGAAGGGAAGAAAAGAAATAAATACCATTCTTTTTAACTTTCCAGGCAAGATTCCCAAGGACAGTGTCCTTATTACAAAATCATGTTTCTCACTCTTTGGTCATAATAGGATATTAGGATTTAGAGGCTAGATTTAGATATTAGGATTTAGAGGCTATTTTGTCGATAGATAACCACCTCAATATGAACTCTTGGTGCTAAGGTATGCCAAAAATACTGGATTAAAAAGTAATATCAACTGAAAATGGTGGATACACTTTACTGTATTGGCACAACATTTTCTAGAATATCTTGTTATCAGAAAATCCTTTCAAAAGGAAATTCCTTGGAAGGAATTCAAAGGAGGAACATGAATAGTCCAAAGTTTGTTAGACAAAGCTTATGAACTGAAGCTTAAAGAGCTCAACCTGTTCAGTTGATGAAAGGGAGCTTGAGGGGGGACTTAATCACTCTGTGTGCATATGGAACATATATCCCAGCCTGTGGTAGCTTTCAACCTTACAACAAAATCATAAGCAAGATACAGGATGCACTCAATCTTGAAGTGAAAAAACCCCATAATTAAGTATTGTAACAATTAATCACAGATAGGACAAGGTTCATAATTTCTGGGTTTTAGATGACATCTAATTTATTATTTTCATTAATTTTGCTACATATTTTGTGCAGCAATCACAGTTATCAAAACGATTAAACAGCTCTACTTTACTTCTAACTTTCTATAGAGAAAAATATGCATATGCTAGATGTGACCTTTAGTCTGTTAAAGCAATTTTGTGGATAGTCTCAAACCATAGATTAGCATCAGTTGTATCTAAGTGTTGCTGCTGAGCATGGGTACATCGGAGTATTTAGTCTCATTCATTTTTATATTGGGCTTTCACTTACTTTGGTGCATAAATTAAGTTTCTGTGGTGAAGAAATACCCTCGAGGTTCTTGAATCAGGTCATGTACATTTGCTCAAGAATTACAGCTTTAAGTTGACTTGAAAAGAAAGCTGCTGCTTTATATGGATGAACTTGCATGTATAGTTGATATGTCTGCTCCTGAAGTTCTAGACAAAAGGCAGATCTGTGTATTTTGCAATCAAAAAATATGGTTGTAGGGGTTTGCATGTATCTACTTGTAGGATGTGTTCTGTCAAAGTGTACATTTTCAAGATACAGGTCCAGGCCATTGAAAAAAATGCTGATTCATTTTTTGATCTTCTGCCATTTATTTAATGAAAATGAAAGGCAAAATGAAAGAAACGCACATGGTTTTGAGCAGCTGTAGCTGTACTTGCTCAAATGCAGATGTGAAAAAAGGCCTTTTGGTTAGGCTACATTCTTTGAAGTAAAACAGCAGGCGATCAATAGCTGTTAAAGATACCAATATCTCAATACCACACACAGGCACTGCAAAGAAGTGTGCTAGTATATCTAGACTTTTTTTCACATTCTTTCTCTTGCAGGAAAGCACTATGGCATTTAATAGAGTAATAATCTTTTGTTGTAATTTTAAATCAGTCTTGGAGTTCTGTAGTAGAAATATAACCCTCCATTAAATTCTAAATCTTTCAGAGTAATTTCAACAATGCACTATGGTATTTTCTAGAAACCTGTTCAGATTTAACGTTTAAATTATCTGTAGGATTTAACTGTCAGGATCATAAGGCAGACCATAAAACTTGGAAGAAAAAAGAATAAAAAGGCTTCTCGGGGCTTAATGCAGAACATTTAGTTAAGGGCAATGCCTTTTCCACATGAAACAAACAAACAAATTTGTTGTCCCATTTACACACTAAACTTTTTGTGGAATAAAGATAGTAGCCACAGGGAGGTGCAAGTCAAAGGACATCTGTTCCATCTGTTACTCAGCAGCATTAACTCCTATCAGAATCAGCTTTCCACAAGAGGAAATTATCTCTATTCGAAGCTGATATGTTTTCCAACTTGGTATACCAGTACTGAATAACCAGAGACACCTGATTGAATGGATGAACTCAGGAATGATTTTATTTCTTTTCTAAATTGAATAAGGTCAAGATCATCTTGAACAAGACTAATAATAGCTCCAACTGTATAGTTGGAACAATGTTCAGAGTAATTTTCTTGTCAGTTATAATAAGAGAACAAGCACCTATTTTGTGAGAACTGAAGAAGAGAGACCAACTTGTGAGAGTGGGTATGAACTTGGGTCTGTGGGATGGCTTTAGTTAAGCGGTTTTGATTTATTTATAAAATCAAAAATTTGTCAAAACATCCCAGCTATCTTTTGGTAACGTTTTTACTTATGTATATACTCATGTAAATATCTGCACACATAAAATACTATATAAAGCATCCTGACAGCAGTGTCACTTCAGGATGCAGCAAAGTGGAGAGGACAGAGGCCTAGGAAAGGAGCTGCAGGAGGGCAGAGAGCTCTGAGGAAAAAAGGTAACTAAAAGGCTGATAAACAGAAAAGGCCAGAAGAGAATTTATGTTATCTTTTAAGTGACTAATCATGTTTTCATGCCTTTTTAAAAGTAAAATAATGGCACTATATTTTGAATAATTCTCATAAGAACTGTACTGATTTAGAGCTTTTTGAACAGGTCATAAAGAGAATCTGTATTCTTTGTGATTGGTTCTTGCTATCCTTAAATTAGTGTGTAGCTTGAAACTAAACCTATAATTTTTAAACATGACAATGAGAATACTAGTTCATATAGAAGAGTCCAGATTGATGGTGTTTCAGACCTGCCATCATCTTTCACCAGTGCTCTGGCAGTACTGGTATGCAGAGGGCAGCAGTCTAGACTCATGTAGCACAGCTCTCCCTTATGAGACAAACCCATGAGACAAACAGTGTCAATTAAGAATAAAATTGGAGAAGTATAAATTAGCAATATATTGAAATAGAAATGGTATAATAATGCTCAATGGTGACAAAAAGATGTCATGTAGCAAGTTGCTAGTAATTCTTGAGAGCTTTTCCTCAAAAGAAGTAAGAATCTGGTGTTTTTAAGTAAGGTCTAATTTGTGCCCCAACTAAACAATAAATTACATGATTATATAAAGCTAGACTCCTTTTTAAATCAATGCATTTGATTTATTATGTGAGCAAGATACTAAAATTAGTTTGCGTAGTGACTGATGCAAGTAAAAATAGGCTGTTTTTGTTCTCAGTGGTAGTCACAGCACTGATGTCCAGGATGAGAATGTGATTAATTTAGATAGATTTTACAAGTATATGTATATTCTGACTCTCACTGCTGTTCATCATGTGCCAGTCTCAGAAGTCTGTCATGGTGAGGTTTCTTTATTATGATAAAATTTTAGAAAATAGCACTGAGAAAAGGCCACTGGAGGTGCTGAAGGTCTGGACTCAACATGTCTGACTGTAACCAACAGCTATCCCTATGTCATTCCTGACAGATATTTCTTGTATCTGTTCTTAAACCTCCAGCAGTGGGGACTCCTGTGCAGTGCTTCCCATGTGGTCTGTTCCCAGAGTTTTCTTAACCTTTTCATTAGGATGCTTTAATTTGTGCCTCATTTAAGTGGCTTTTTTTTTTTTCTATTTTTTTCCCCTACAATTCCCATTTTCTGTCCAGGATACCATAGACTTAGTGACCAGGTTTTCTTCCCTATATAGCAGTAGACTTTTAGCATTTTGATTGTTTCCAGAAATGGGGCATCTAGCATACTCTGGCCAACCTGTTCCTGTGTTACCACCCTCATCATAAAGTATTTTTTCCTTATATCTATTCTGAATCTACCTTCATTTAGTTTAAAACCATTACCCCTTGTCCTATTGCTACAGCTCCTGCTAAAAAGTCTGTCCCAAATTTGGTTATTATTTCCCTGATAAGCCATCACTTGTGTATACAGAAGAAATCAGTTCATCTCATCTCTCATTTTTCAGTTGTGTTTCTTAACTAATCATTCTCCCTATTCTCCACTAAACTCTTTCAATTATTTTATTAAAGATGAGAAGTAACTCTGAAGAATTACAAATAATCTTGCAGGACTTTGTGATTGAGCAATACAATAGTAGATGAAAATCAATGTAGATTACTCTCAAGTGAAGGACACTGGGGAAAAAACAAACCCTAAGCTCACATTCAAAATAATTGACTGTGAGCTTGCCATTCCATTTCATGTTCCGGACCTCAGGATATGAGGAGAAAACATCAGCTCAATTTGCAGTAGTTATCAGTAAAGCAGAAGTTATAATAGTTTAGGCAGGGATAGATGACAAAGTAGAAATCATGCTGTCATGACCCTGCATTTTGAATTATCTGATGTTCTTATCCCTTCCATAAGGGTATAGCATAATGGAAAAGATTCAGAGAAGGTCAGAAAAAAACTTAGCAATGGTTGGGAAAGGTTTGTAGACAGAACAGGCAGAAAGACAAAATAATGTAGGACTGTTCAGCTTCATGAAGCGGGGGAACAGACTTCTAAAGAACATGTGTGTCGGATAGGGACTGACCATTGTCCTCACCAGTGCAGAACTAAAGGCATCAAATGAAACGGTCAGATTAAAACAAAATTAAAAGGGAAGGCTGGAGAGGGACTTATTACAAGGGCATGTAGTGATAGGGCAAGGGGTAATGGCTTTAAAGTGAGAGTGGGCTTAGATTGATTCTTTATTTTAGAATACATTTTAGACATTAGGTTTAGAAAAAAGTCTTTACTGTGAGGGTGTTGAGGCACTGGAACAGGTTGTCCAAAGAAGCTGTAGATGTCCCATCCCTGGAAATATTTGGGGACAGGATGAATGGGGCTTTGAGCCACCTGGTCTAGTGCAAGGTGTCCTTGCCTATGGTGGGAGGTTGAAACTAGATGATGTCTAAGATTTTAGCAACCCAAACCATTCTGTGATTCTTGATGTAACAAACTAAGATTGTACCAAAGATGTAGATCTTTCACAAGAAGGTTAGTGATGTGAATTTATTACTGGGTACAAGATGAGATGGGAAAGAAGAGAAGAGAATCACTTAAGCTGATTAAATACATACTTGCTGATGAAGAGAGGAAGTATTGAATGACAAATGGCTGAAATCTGGAGGAGTTTCTGGAGAAAGACATGTTTGTCATGGTCACTAGTTATGTGCCTTTGCAATTGTTGGAGATAATATTACTGAGACAGATGGAGCTCCAGTAAAATAATTTTATATTCTGCTGTAAGTTTTATAGGTAGTCTAGCTATTTTTTTCTATCTTTATCATCATTTTTTTCCCTTAAAGGAATGTAGAGACACAGTATTTTTTTGTGGCACATGTTGATTTACATACAGTCTGAGAGCCTATCTGTGTGGAAACAGGCAGCCTTTTCCATATTTTGTTTGAGCCCATGACAGTGAATTAATACCTTCTCAATTACCTGTGTACCTGATTTCAGTCAAATGAAAGATCTAGTCTTCTTCTATGTCTTGAACCAATTATTATACCTCTTTTACATCATGTGCATTGGCACAGCAGCTCTGTTAGAAATGTAAATTATCTTTAATACTTCACATCAATCTAAGATTACACTGTACGAATTCTGAGGTTATGCATTTTATTCTGTTATTTTGTCCTGAATTTAGGTAGTAGAGAAGGAGAAACAAATGGAGAGTCAGTATATTTATTATTGACAGGACAAGTAGTTTCCACCTCCATTAAAATGATAGAAAACCTAGTAAGTCTAATGGATATTTCTGTATTTTGACTACTTTACATTAATAAAGCTGCACTTTAAAAGCTAGACCTCATCATTCAAAAAGAAATTTTACTAAGTTCTTTGATATGTGTAAGCTGCTATGTTTGTAGAAGAGGGTGTTTTTCACACAAAAGTTCATGGTATATGAACATTGTGCATGTTTTATTCACTTCCTACTTCCTGGATGAGTCAGTGAGACAAAAGTACTTTCATTATTGTTTTTGAAGGGATCAACTGAGGTAGAGAGAGACTAACTTTTCTTTTGACCCTGCTTTAAGCAGGGATGTTAGACTAAACAATCTCAGGAGGTTCTTGCCTATTTGTTTTGGGGTTTTTTTTTTGTGATTCTGTGATTATAAAGGAAGATCAGGACCTCCATTTTTCTAATTCTTATTTATTTCCTCAATTTAGGCCATTTTTGTAGTTTTATTTAGTATTTTCATAGGAAATTAGCTGTAACATTTGTTTGTTCAAAAGTTCATAGGAAATGAGTGACATTTCAGAAAAGAACTTCATCCATGACTTCTGCACAGATTGGTGACAAAAATCAAACAAATTGAAATGAGATGTGTTTGGATTGTTTTAAACCTTAAATGTTAATTTTTTTAAGAATCTCTTTTATATTAGCAAGATATATATTTGTGCATTTATTTAGTGACAAGTGGCAAGATTTTTGTTTCTTTATTGATTTAACTTGTTCCTAGCCTTAGAAGACAATAGTTGTTTTGGGAGATGAAACATATGTGTTACTTAATTATAATCAATAGTTATGTTCATCTAAAAAGCTCAGAACATTTCCTAATTTGTTGTGGGATAAATGAAACAAAATGGTTGTTTTTCTTCCACAGGGTGCGAGAGTACAAAACACAGCCAAGAATTTAGGAGTGAGGGATCGAACACCACAGTCTGTGCCAAGGTAACTGATTCTTTGTGTCCTAGACCATGATTTTTTCTACTTCATGCCAAATTCAGTCCTAGCTGCTCAAAAGCAAACAGTAAACATTGACTATATTATGCTCTAGCTGGTAAGATTTGGCTCTTAATGTACATAAAATCAGTTGCATTCGTAGCTGTACAATTGTACTTCAAGTGATTAGTTGCAGAAGTCCAGGCTATGTAGCACTTCAAAACATGCCCGTTTTTGAAAAATGAAACCTAGTTCGTGTTAATTATGGAAACACAGGAGTAAGTCCTTCATCACTTGTAATATTTAGTGGCTATGCGTAAATACTCTTAACTAGATCCATAACCCCATTTTAATGAAATACTGTGCTGCAGTATCTCAGCAAAATCGTGTTCTAGTTGCTTTTGGGGATGATGTAGTCTTTCTTTTTCTCTTTCTGAAACATGCATTGCAATGAAAAATGAGCTGTTCTATATTTATCCAGCTTTTTAATGCTGTGATGGATTGCAGGTACCTGAAATGTTTCTGTAAAAGCACAATATTTGTAAATAAAAATAACCAAACAACCATGTTCTTAATTTGATCTTAAAATGGTTTTAGTAATCCAGAACTAATTTAAACTGGGTTTTACCAATTTAAACATAATGTTTTTGTTGACTAATGAGAACATACTGAATGAGCTAGACGGGTATGTGAAATACATAACAGATCCACTGTGGTATTTAAATTTCAGTAAGGAAACAGGGAATTAGTAAAACCTGATAGAGATGACCATGTGAATGTGATTAGCTTAGAGGCAGTCCAGGACCAAAGATCCCTGATCAGCTGTCTTGCCTTGTGAGAATCCACGGCAATAAAGTAGCATTTGGTTATATTAACAGCAATTAAAGCATTACTGGGAGAAGACTTTTCATATTTTGAACAGTACGATTTGGGCCTTAAATGAACTCCTCCATGACATAATTCTGGAGACAGCCAAAGAATTCTTGCAACGCAAACTTTTCCCATTCCAACATGACAGAGCTTTTATCTAGGTTCAGAGCTTTTGTGATAAAGGAAAAATCTCAGTTCTCAAAAATAGAAACTTAGCAATGAGTTTTTTTGGCTTTGCATCGGTGGAAAAAAGACTGCCTCTTTCCAGCTGAAACTCCCACAATGTAGCACTGAAAAGCTGAATAAGAATTATGAGAACATAGAATAGACAGATGTACCCAGCACACTTGCCAGTCAGCATCAATAGCAATATCACAGGACTATCCCAGACCTCAGTGGTTGAGGCATTAGATGCCCAAGTCAGAATAGTCATCAGCAGGATACTTTTGATGTATAGCTAAACAATACTATGGGTTCTCAGTTCTCTGCTTTGAAAACAATTTTGTATTTGGTTTCATTTAACGTCACTTGAGATGGTTCTCTTGTTCTCTGCAGCTGCCACTATTTCTGTGTTTTCTTAGCTGATCTGTTTGTACCATCTCAAATAGTTGCTCCATGTATTTTGACCCAGAACAGTCTATTTCTGCTCTATAGCATCTTCAGCAACTTTAGAGCTTTAGGGGTTTATACAGCCTTATTGTTAGTTTGCTTCAGAATTCCTTTATACCACTTGTTCTGAAGACAATCTTAATGATTACCACTTTAACCTGATGAATACACAGACCTTAGTACTTGGGGCTGAGGTTTTCTGCACTTTGCTCCATAGAAATTAGATACTGCTAAAACATCATCAAGTATTAACCCCACTGCAATTGCTTGGATGAGATTCTGACTGTAATTTTATCTGTCTTCTGCCAGCTTTGAATATTGCTGCTTCATTACGCCAGCAGAATCACATAATTCAACCCCTGTTTATTCTTCTCTGCTTCCTTGTCTATATAAAGATCAGACCTTCTTATCCTCTTGTCGGTATAAAAATATGAGATATATGTGTATTGCCTTATATATCACTCCTAACAGATGTTTTGGTGTCTGCACAATGTGACCTTAAAAGATTGTGTTTCTGAATCTGCCATATGACTATGTGGAAGAGCCCAGTGGTCTTCAGAACATATTATGGAGGAGATTTCTCTTTGTTATTCCTTCAGTGATACATTTTCCCAGAGGAATATGTGTAATCTCCAAATGAGATCATGTCTATTGCTAGTTATTATTGCTGTGGTTTCAGAGGAGATACTGTATGCTGGACAGGAGTACAGAACAAGGGGTGTGAGGTCAAAATTACTGCCTTTTATTTTCAGTATTTCTATCATTAGGGTAAAGTTTCAAACACTTGTTAATAACCAAGTCCCTGCAGAAGGGGTTAATAGAAGTCCAAAAACATTTATAATAGTAGGGGCTATTTCAGTCTGTACGGAGGTAGTAATTTGAACCAAATCTTACTGCTGTTGACTTCATCCATGAAGAAACAGAGGGGAGAGAGTTTAAAATCTGCATGCTAGTGCCACATATCTGACACCTGTCTTAGGTGCTTCAAATAGCATCAGTTCTCCAGGGAACTGTTTTTAGAGTGAGGTTTGACTTGGCCATGACAAAATAGAATTGGAGGCAATTACATTCACCAAGCAGCTTTTCCAATTGAGAAATCTAGGGTAACAACTGATAATTGGATCAATGAAGGGATCTTCAGTGCAGAAATATGAAAACTTCTCTATATTGAAATGTGTTTATAAGACTGCTTATAGATATGTGTTTTAATGATTCCACTTTCAATGGAGACAATAATGCTCACAAAGAAGATTTTATTAGTGTCACATTGATGGTATTAAACTGAATTCTGCACCTCTTGTTTTGCAGTGCAGAAAGTTGTATATTTAGTGTTCCTTAAATTTACTCATCTTAGTAATGACCAAGCTCTCAGAATAATTGGTTTGTTTTTTTGTTGTTGTCAGATTATACAAGCTGTGCCAGCCACCACCACCTGTTGGAGAAGAATGAGGAGAACGGCGCCAGAAAACAATCCAGTAACGGCCTTTAGGACACTGGGACTGTATGACAAAAATCGAACTGCACTATAGCAGTGTGTCCCTGCAGCTCTGATAAATAAGAAAAAAAAAATCTTTTACTCAGGACAAAGAAAGAAATATCCTAAATATTACCTGCTGGCATTGAAAAATGTCTTCCCAAAAGCATTTCTGAGTTCTGTGCACCCCAGCCTTACACTAGTAGAATAGTACTCTTCCTTGGGAATTTTACACTGGAGTCACATTAATTTGACATGTCTTGTTCAGCCACATGATAGGTATAGCCAGCATCTTGAAAACAAATGTCTTGTTCAGAGGCAATGTCTTCACTTGTACACTATGCAGAATGTGTTCTTGTGGAAGCCTAGATAAACTAGGCTTGATAATGAGCATGCACTTCATATGGAGCCCTTTGCACTTGATAAAGCTTTTTCTCCTGTCTCCATCATAACTTCTTGTAACGTTGGCGTTACTGTTTCAAGGATATAATGTAAGTGAGGTTTAAAGATGGAAAACTCATCTCAGAATTGTGTTTAATGGCTGCAGGCAGCTGCTGTGAACAGTGTGCTTGTAATCAGTAAACTCAGCCATGTCTGAAGCAGTGCTTGTCACACTGCTTTGGAAGGAGGACCTACATGGCATTAGGAGTACCTAATGGTATGGCATATAAGGTGAAGTTCTGCCCTTTTGCAGCTGCCATTATAATGAAGGAGAAGGATGAGTCTGATCTTCATGCATAGTTATGCTGAATTTCAGACTCTAATGGATATTTTAATTTACTACATCTCTGAATTTCAGAGTTTTCCAGAGCAGTGTGTATTCTTCTATAGCACTACACTAAAAAATCTACATATGGCAGACATGAGTCAGTATTGTTAAACTGGAAATGACTGGTTTAAGTTAAAGCATAGTTTTGGGTTTTGATGTTTTATGCTACCATTTTCCACATTTTGTCAGAATTGTTTTGTATAGCATCTCAGTTCTTTGAAGTGGTAATTGTTACAGATTTATTTTGAAATTGTACTAACTATTTAGAGAGCCCAGGGAGAATTTATCTGAATTTGGCTGTTCTTTTGGCCAAAGAATTTTCAGAGAAAATGCCCCCAAATGAGGATTTATATATGAACATACTAAAACAACAACTGTATTCTGAAATAGTTCCACTTATAGCAGTAGCTATGTATTCCATTAGGGCAAGACACATACTGCCTGAATAAAATTTATTTTTTGTACAACTAGTGGCCTGTAGTTATGCTGTAGCAATCAAACCTCACAACATAATTTTTGCATATGATCTAAATATTTATGAATCTATCAATCTACAATGAAATACGTGAGACTTCAAAAGGATCTGTACTCTTGAAGAGAGTGGGTTTTTTATATAGGATATTTAGGGAACTTGTTACTTTTCTCCAAAGGAGGAATTAGAGCTCCTACCTTTTTTAGTATCCTAAATGTTTTTACACAGACCTTAACTTTGCTAAGAAAATAAATATTTTTATATATCCACCGATAGATATGTCTGTGCATATATGTACATTTCAATATGTATACATTTATGTTGTCATATCAATTACTGGCCTACCATAAAAATAGAAGGCCGGCCTTAAAGTATGACAAAGACATGCAGAAATGAACACTCCAGTAGCAACTTCACCTTTGTGCTTTCAAGTTTACCCTCTTTCATAGTTATTGGAAGCTATTGAACTATGATCTTTTTGATTAAATAAACTTAATACACAAAACCAAAATCCAAATTGAAAACTAAAATTTTACTTCTAAAGACTTTTGTCTAGCATGACCTAATGCTTATACATAAGAAAGAGTTATGTTTTCTATAATTGCTGTTCTAGTCAGGATCTCATACTTTCAGATGTGTTTCATTCAGAGCAGCAGTATTGGCTATGGTAATTCCTGCTTCAGGCAAAAGCACCATTAATTTCAGTTTCTGCTTGTTCAGACATCAGAAGTACAGAGAAGCCATAAGCACCTCAAGCCAAGGGCGTGACGGTGTCAGCCTGGCTCTGAGCTCACATCTGCCTGTGAGGTTTCTCCATATGAGGTTTGATTTACTATGAGGGAAGTCAGCTGTCAGCTGCATGGAGCTGCTGAGCCTGTATACAATAAAATAACCTAGAAGAGAAAATTCGTTGCACGCACATGCATTATTGTAACTAGTCATCGCTTTTTTTATATAGTATTGAAAATGGTAGGAGTGCAAGTACTCCAAAACAGTCTCCCTGTATAATATGATAATTCCCTGTTTCATTTTCTTGTTGAAAGCATGGGATAATAGACATTTGTAAGGGACAGATAGTTATAAGCCAGTCACTGGACAAAATTCTTTAGCTGTTGTTTCATGAGTGTGCATCAGAAGTCTTGACCTCTTATTTTGATATCTAACTTTTGGTTCTTTATTCTTTTTTGCCCCCTCTAGAGACAGTTTTCAAAATCCTATTCAGCATTATAAGCTTTATTGGTGACCCATACTGCAAAGAAAGTATCTATTCAGCTTGGTATCAAAGGAGCTGAGTACTTAAGCTCTGGTTTTCTGGGATTACAGATAGCGCATAAAAATGATTCCACAGTAACACACAGAATCACAGAATCAATTAGGTTGGAAAAGATCTCTGAGATCATTGACTCCAACTTATAGATCATCGAGCCCAATCTATTTTCAGAGGAAATGGGGAAAAAATGTCTCACTTACTATCTTTTAAAAGGCGGGGGGGGCTTATTTCTCAAAATGTTCTTCAAAGTCTGTATGAAACATTGTGTAGCTTTTCAGACTGCTCTTCTCATCCCTCTGGTTTCAGAGCACACTGCACGTTCTAACACACTGACTTCTAATAACACTAGATGGACCTTTAATAAGTCTATTCTTAAAATATAAATTTACATAGGTTCATTATTAAAGCTGTTTATCTTGTTCGGTATATATACAGGATGTGTTTATTCCTTATACAATGTGCACTTGCAGAGTAAAAAAATATCCATTCTCATCACAGTATGTTTATCCTCTTATAAATTTTTAAACTCACAGGTGACAAGAAGAGATGACCAAGAGTGATGATTTACAAGAATTGTATCACCTATAGCTTCTTAAATCTTTGCTTTGACAGAAACAGGTTATGTAGCCTTTTTTTACAACAATGGGTTGTTCTGGTTTAGGGAAAGCATTCTGTATGTAATTGTTACTTTTTCACCCAAGACACGTGTAACTCTTCTGGGAATAAATTCAAGGATCTAAAGGCATACATTACCAAATACTACCATGATTCAACGCTAGTCTGTGGGGGATATATAAGCGATTCAACAACTGGGAGGGGAGGGTTACAGGCTAAGGAACAGCTGAGTTGCCATGAGTTGCCATAGCATTCATGCTTGGAGAAAATATAGATTTTAAGTAGAGCTGAGGACGTTTGGCCTATCTTTGTAACCATTATCTATGAATAATAGGATGTTGAACAGTCTTTAGTCTATGAAATGGCCATTGATTCAGTCTATTTCCCCAAATTAGTTATATTTTAATACCTATTTTCCTTGTAGATTGTAAATGTAAATGAATACAAAAATGTATATAGTCCGGTTTTTCAATGTCAAACTTTGTGTTTAGAGATCCATTTTAAAGTAAATATTCCTGCTGTCAGCTGAAGCAACCAACCAATTTCATGTCCACTGAGAGAATTGCAATCTTTAATGGCTTTTTGGGTAGGTTTCACTGGGTTTTAGCAAATGCATCAGGTTTTTGGATTGGTTTGCATTTGTTTATGTTAATGCAGTCAGTAGTGGACAGAACTGCTCTTAGAGCCAAAACAATTAAACTTCAGTCGACAAGGATTTATAGTAGTCATACTTAATTTCATTTGTTAGAATTCTTTAATGGAAAAAAATGAACCACTTTTATTGATCTGTTTTTAGCCAGAGAAATTCACAAGCAAACATGTTTTATTAATTCATTGTCAGATGTCGTATGTGTGTGTATATATATATATATATATATATATGTATGTATTTAAGACAATTACCTGAATGTGAGTATACACATCATGGTTAAGCATGATGCTCAAAAAAGGAAAATGTCTTTCATTTATTTTCATTTAAATGAGAAAATCAGTAACTGTAGTATATATCTACATATTGTTCCGTACTCCTTACTTTACAGCTCCTTCATGGATATGTCTGCCAGCATTTTACGCATATTTTGCACCATTTTTGTTTAACATTATGGACAGAGCTAATGCATTGCCTTATGTATTTTATCTCTGTACTTGTTGATAAATGCAGGTAGTGCTTTTTTAATTGTACTCCAACAGTACTCTGGCATTGGTAAATTAGATGTGCAGTACATACCTGACTCAGGATATCTGGATTTTTCATCATTAGGTTTTGAGGTATAAAAAGATACTGAACTCATATTTTTGTATGCTGACAATTGTGTAGGGTTTTTTTATATACTGTATATATCAACCAAGTTTTCCTAAAGAAAATGTATTATTATGAATGTTTCCCTTTTCCTGCTAGAAGATGTGAGTTTATGTTTTCTTGTTATGTATAAGTGAATATACAGCATGCACAGTCATGCAGATGTTAACACCGGTGAGAAATTTCAGATTGTCCAGAGGCTAATTGGGTTTTTTCTTATGTTCTTCTCTAAAAAGAGTATCTCCATACTAGAAATCTACTTTAGAAATAACTTCTGCTTGAGTTTTAAAGTCCAATAGTGTGTTCTAAGTAGTTGGGACATTTCTGCAACATTGTACTTGGATTTTCATGGGAATATCCATGACATCTTCTGTGTGTGCATGTATGTCCTATTTGCAGTACCATACACCAGATTTAAAAGACTAAGCAGCCTTATTAACTTCTTTATACCCTGTATATAGTGTATGTATTTGGTTGTACTTGCATTACACTTTAAAAATGAACTTAATTTCTGCATTGAGTATTGCACACATTTTTCAAATTAAGAATATATTTTGTAACATCTCATTAAGCACAAGAGACCATTACTGCTTTGAAATATTATGTGTAAGTACAGCCATATACAGAATGTCTCAGTCAGCTTTGGTTTGAAAACAATCAAACTAGCAGTTCTGTGGGTAGTTGAGTTTATTGGAAGTAACCTTTGGAATTAAAGATCCTTGGAACATGGATTTAAATTACTTTTTCCTTTATTTTGTAAAGTGCCTCTGTAGCATACTTTGAATCAATTACTATATTGATGATGGGTAAAACTAATACTGTATACTTTTAGATCTGTGGTTTATTTTTTTAGTTACATAGTAAAGACTGGAATGGTAACAATGTATTACAAAATGTCAGACAGCAATAAAACAATTCATAATATGGCCACTGCAAACCTCTTTATTTGTAAGCAAGAAATAAGTTGGGAGGGAGGGAGTTGGGGGTCTTTAGCAGTTTCAGTGTGCCTGCCTAGGAATTCCGCTGCAGGAGAACAGAAATCAAACTCCTAGAAATAAATATTTATAATAAGAATCTCTTCTGCAAAACCAGGCCCAACCTAGGCTCATTGCTGGTAATTGAAATATATCTTTATCACCACTGGAAAACTGAGCCCTGCATAAACAGTAGCCCCTGGCTTTGGGCAGCTGTACTTCGTGAAGGCTGGAAGAGACACAGGCATGAAAATCACTTTCTGGTCCTATGGTGCCATCACTGTTCCACAAAGTTCTGAAATATCCACCATTTCTGCACCTCTATTTCTGAAGACTTTCTGCTTACTGCTCTGCACAAGAGTAATCTGACAAGCATAGTGTGGAGTGTTGTACTCCTTGTACTAAAATACCACCTATAAATGACTGATCCTTTAGAGAGATCTTTTGGGATGCCAGGGGGTTGAGGAGTTGCACTGTTTCTTTTGTAGGACTGAAAGCTGATGAACTATTAGACCTTGCAGAGCAGTTGGTTCTATATGAAGTAAGTTCTGATTTCTGCAAGGTTGTTGTGATCAACAGATGTTCAGGACTGAAAGGAACAGTGGAGACTGGACCAAAAGCAACTACAATTACTTTGTAAAATCCCTTTTGTTTTCCATCCATCTTATGCAAGCAAGGAGGATCTAAGTATTTCTGGATAACTAGACTTGATAGATTTTTTTTTTCTTCTGTCTATGTATTCTTGTCCCTAATTTTGTGAAGGAAGGCAGCATGACATTTTAAAGTGTTCAGCAGCAGAAGTGACCACAATATTTCAAATATGGTCTGCTTTTCTACCATTACAAGTGAGGTTTCTTTTTTCACTGGTCCTCATTTCTGCGGTCTCGCTGCCATGAATACCTCAGAAATAAAGTCCAAAGAATTCTTTTCTTGATCGGTGTACACAGTGGGAATAAATAGTGCTTTGAAACAACTACTGAGAAGGATAATCAATTACACCATGGTAGCACTTGGGTGTCCAGTAATTTTGCATCTTTCATGAGAAAGTGTTGCTATCATCATGATTTGAAAGTCAAAGTCTGCAAAGGCACTTGATACACTTACATGTCAAATGAGCATGGTGCGAGTCCATGATTCAAAAAAGATAATATATCTTTGCCTCCCATCAAAGTATGTGTCTGCTAAGCTTTGACAGTAAAGACACTTCCTTTTAAATGCTACTCATAAACTTACTTTTACTATATATTTGATTGCTTTGGAGGTTTTTTTAATAGCTCATTATGCCATGCAGAAACAGGATAGATGAAGCTCATACTTGGCTTATACTAATGAAGTGGAATTGCTAACAGTTACTTCATTCTTGCCTGTAGAATCTTAATTCTCTGAAACTACTTTCCCAGATAGTACTTGATTCCCTACCACCTCCCCCGCCGCCCACCACCCCACCGCCTCTACCCA
>VZTH01013406.1:176102-197652 GCA_013397815.1 Aleadryas rufinucha
TCTGCTTTGCTTATGTTTCCTTTCTCATTTTTCCCAGTAGAATTTGTGTAACATCAAATAACTTTACCTGCTGGAAAAAAATCCAACAACTTTTTTGTTTTCTGTGATAAAGAAGATATTGAAACTCTTCTTATGAGACAAGGACTATTGACTACTGAAAAACTTGAAATACTAAGTGTCTGGGATTGAAATTACCAAAACTGTACATAGGACTGGCATTGTTCCTTTGAAGTGCATTCCTATATTTTTAGTGAAGCATTTAAAATATCAAGGGTCACCCCTTTTAGGAAAAAACACAAAGATACTTTATCATTGTTGCACAGTATTTTCAAAATTCTCAGACATGTCTGCTCCTCCTACTCCCTAAATGAAGTTTTCTGGCTCAAACCTCAAGCTTAAATTAAAACAAACACATGAATAAAAATTTACTTCCTACCATTTTTTTTAATTTCAGTGGTTGCAAAAGGAAGTAGTACTAACGGAAGCAGCTGAGCTGTCACAGCTTGTTATCCCTAGAGCAATTTGAAGGGATCTATATTCAAGTAAGTGGTATTAGTTTAAGTTTCTTGCTACCTATCTCAGAAAAAAACTCAAGACTGGCATCTTACAAGCTGTGAACAGGTTGAAAAATCATTGTAACTTGTCATTTGAGCAGATTTGCTAATCATTTAAATAAAGCTGTAAGATGGAAACTGCATCAATCATTTCAGTTTTTCAGACTCTATTTGGGAGTGACTCCTAGAGCTGAATATTGGTTAATGAATACCAGAGCTTTGTTCTTTAGAGACAGCTACACACATCTGAATTAGATTGGTGTTACTGCCTCTGGAAAGGAAAGAGCTTCAATAGACTAGGGAGTTTGCTGTTCCAGTGGTTCCAGAGGCATACACACCATGCTTATATGGATTTACCTTTTGTGCAGTATAAGTGTTAGCACAGCTATTTCTACTTGGCTGTATTGAAGAAGTGGAGAAAGGGGTAGTCAGTTTAAAGAGTAGGTGTGCTTGGCTCTGACTCATTCATGTCTCAAGTAACTCCAGTTTTATTACACCTTGTTGAAATACTAGTCATAGCACTTATCCAGAATGCCAAGATGTTTGTTTTGGATGGAATTTATGACACAGAACTGAATCTGAATTTCAGCATGGTCCATGGCTTCTTACTGGATGTAGAAGTACTTTGCAAGGCTTTACATATCTAAATCAAGCACTCAATCAAAAGCTGCTTAAGTCTTGAGTGAAAATGAATAAGACTTAGGCCCCTGAATGCTTTTATTTCTGAAAACAGACCATGTCAGCTGAGTTCATGAGTCTCTGCAGGGCTCTGTTTCAAGAGTCCAGAGTATTTTACCATAAGCTTTCATATTTAGGTCCATAGCAAGAAAGCTTCTTGAGGAAAGGCTTTTTGTAGCATGATTGCTATGAACATAAAACCAAACTACAACTATGTCTGCCAGGTTTTTCTGGTAAAATGATTCACTGTCAGTATCACATCTTGCATCCGTGTTCCGCTATGTGTAAAGTAACAACATTTTGAATGCTCTTACTCTAAAGGCTTTTTTGCCAGACAGAAGGTAGAGTTTTCTTTGATAATCTAGTATTTTGTTAGATTTGTCACATTGAGAAGAAGGAGGTTTATATTTTGTATTTAAGAAAAACCTTCATTTTCTAGAAAATATACAAAGTAATAAAACAGAAAAAAGGCTTATCCAGGCTTTTTGTGGGTGATACTCTTTTATGGAGCAACTCCATTGATGCTTTGAGTGGCTACCTAGAAACAGAGACTTGACAGGAATAAGGGACTAAAGGTATTTATTTATTTGAAAGGCCTTCAAAGGTACACCTTGGGGAGAGCAGAGGCTACTGCCAAAATGGACCCTAAGATGGACGACGAGTCACGAGTTCTTCACATTTTTATAAGTTTGGTCCATTTGCATATCAGGGTTAATTCTCCAATTAAAACTTCAGTTAATGATGTAATTTCCCCAAGCTTGCCCCCCTTTAGAGACTTTTGGTTTATACTTTTTGGACCTAGGATGGTCTGGGAGTCCTTGAAGAGCAAGCCTGGAGAGACTTTGTTATGTCTACCTAGCATGAGAGAACAGCAGCTAGCAGGCTACAAGACACTTCAGTTTCACACTAAGCATTACAGGATTTGAAAAATATAAAAGCTAAAACCTAAGGCATCACCATATACTCCAGAGATCTTACATGACAGCAGCATATGCTCATTATGATCAAATTTTGAGAAGTACTGATAAAGAGAATTTCCACTGATTTCATCAATATCCCTACAGCAGACAGTTCCATCTTGGTGAAAAACTGAACATGAAGATACAAGGCATATTGTCTTACTGAGAGACTTTCAGATTCAATTGGTACAAGAAAGAACGTATGTTGTAAACGTTTGTTTAGAATGTTAGAACGTATGTTTTAAACAGTTTAAAATATAAAGAAGTGCAACAGAAGAATAAACTCAAATAACAAAGTTTTCTATCAAGCAATCACAGAAATGCAACCTCTCCTCTAAAATAAGATTTTTCTAGAACAAGTCTCATTAGGCTGTTATTGCATTGATTTCTGTAAAGGAGAGTTCTATAGAGAACTCTCCTTTACAGTGCATAGTGCAAAATATCAGCCTATAGTGCATTGTGCAAAATATCAGCCCTAACATTTTTTTCTATGTATTGCCAAACTGAGTCCAAAGCCTTTCATGAAGAAAGCTGCCACCTTATACATTTGAGGTCAACAATGGGACAGAACCAAACTAGGACGAAAGTTGTTTCCGTCAAACTTTAAAACAATTAAAATACTTTTGTAATGTGTTTTGCTTTACTTGGGATTTTGTTTTTAAATATTTTAGCAGTTTCAAACTTTGCCTGACTTCAGATCATAGTTAAGTGATGGGAGTCAAGACAAGTCTACAAACTGTAGAAAGTACAGCAGAGGAAGACAGGGCTGGAGCACATGGCAGACAAGGTGAGGTTGAAGGATTGCACTTACTCAGCCATATGAGGAGGGGGTTGCAGGAAAAAGGCCAGGTTCTTCTGGTAAGTTCAGAGTTGAAGCACAAGATAAAACATGGGAAACACAGCATGAGTAGTGTGGGAAATGAAGTTACAGAGAACTTGCAGGCACTGACAGAGAACATTAACAGCATTGTGCTTGAACAGATAGAAATGGATACATGTTTCGATGTGAGACCTTGGCGAAGGCTGCCTGAGTTAGAACAATGAGCTTTTGCAATTTAAAGCAATAACGCAGTTTTGTAGTTTTAAAAGAAATATGCTTTATAAAGGTAGAAATATAATTTTAGTAAGTAAGAATATGTTTTAAGTAAAAGAATAGTGATAAGTAAAAGAGTAAATAATTTTGAGTTTAGCAATAAACTTTATAATAGAGTTTTTTAGAAAGTTAAGATATAGCAATATAAGCCTGCATAATGGGCCTTAATAGCAATACGATGATTGGATAAGAAAATACGCATTGTGGTAGACCATGTACAATGATGATTGGTACAAATGTGGTAGTGAGCTTTGTGGCATTTGCTTATTGGCTTAAGAAAGTATATAGGGCCTTGTAGCAGCTAAGTTGGGGCTGGCTTGTCAGCGGGGCTAGGCTACTTCAGCATTGGCATCTACGCTTGCTGCAGCTGTTGCCACTTCTGCTGCTTTAGCTATTGCTACTGTAACTGTTGCTGCTTTAGAGATGAGAGATGTAGTTCACAGCATCTCTCCTGTCTCACCCTTCAATAAAATGAGACTGATTCAGCAATAAACCATCTCTGTGACATCCCTATGTCATCCCGGTCCCCCGAAAATCCCGACAAGTAGCATTACAGGAAAAAAACATGCATCACCTTAACCCTTGTCACATTTTGCCCCAGACAGGCTGTAAAATCCTGGAGATTTTCAACACTCAGCTGGAAAACCCTAAGCAATCTGATCTAACTTTAAAGGTAGCACGTCTTTCATGTCCCCTCTGACCTAAACTACTGTGGCTGCTCGATCAATTGCCACTAGATGAACCCCTCAGCCACCCGCATGTTCCTTCCAGTCACACTGACCCCACACTGGTGGCCAGCTAATCAGTACAAGCTGTGGCTTGTAGACTCCACAGGCTTCCTGCAGGTGCTAGATGTAGTGAGCTGCAGTCTCAAATATGTCTGCCTCTGAAAACTCTTGCTAGGAGTGTTCCACCAGGTGTATTCAACAAGTGGTACTGCTCCTCTGGATTCAAATTTCGTCTTTGTGATGGGAAGCCTGGCTAGAATGGCGTGAAACTGTCAAACAATCCAGGTGGTTGGATACCTGGGTTTCAAACACCAGTTCTCGCAGAAAGTTTATGGTCTACATAGCAGTGGCTCATCCTCTGCAATGGTGGAGGCTCAGGAAAGCCAGACAGACTTCAAATAGCGTGGACTCTTGAGCAGGAGGAGGAAGAGGGGCAGGAGCAGGCAGCAGTTACTGCTGCACTTCAGCTGGTAGCTGCGGCTACCTCTGGCTGTGCTGATTGCCTGATGCTTCACAGGTGTCACTTGAGCGGCCTCTGTGCAGGTGTGAAGAGATGCAAGGTAAGGGGTGTGCCAAGCTGCACTGCAGCTGCTTGGCAGAGTGGATTAAGTCAGAGTGCTCAACAAATACCTAGTCTTGAACTTGATCTTCCCATAAGTAGTTGGGCTTTTTGCCCTTTTATGCATCTCAGAGATAATGGAGACACATATCTATGTTTTTTACCATGCCAAGAATGTGAATACATGCCACTTATCCAATTGTTATTGACTTCAAATGTGTGGTGAATGTGTCAGCAATTTCATTTTACTGTCAGATGAAAGGCAAAAGAAAAAAAAAGATTGAATATCATTGTTTCTGGATAAAACTATTAGATGACAAATAAAGTAGAAAGGTGAATGCTGTTTTGAAACAAACACCACATTTTCAGGCCTTCTAAAATACCCCTGACATCTACATGGGAGCTGAGAGATTGCATTTTCTGTAGTACATGCACTTAGAAAAAGCATAACAAAGAGCAAAACTAGGAGGAACAAGGCATTCCAGACTATTAACTATAGTCAAGGACCATCAAATAGTTCCCTACTTGAACAATGAATATAGCATGGTTTTTTGACTAAGAAGTCAGAATGTCTTTACTATAAAAAAAGTTTCAATCCAAGAACATACAAAGAAAAGGGCTGTAACAAATCTTCCAAGTTTTAGGTCTCACTAAGAGATGGAGAAGAGAATCCTAAAACAGGCCTTTGAAAGAAGATAAGGTATGCATACAAATATAAAAAGTATTTGAAAACTTAGTTTTCTTTGCTACCAATAAAAGTAGTTAACAGGATTCCTCAAGGGAATCCAGAGATGGAAATCTGGTTAAAATACAGCCTCCTCATGAGGACTGGAAGACTCTGCTTCCTCCCTTTTTGGAAGGGTCTTTGTATTCTATTATTAATTTTTCAATAGGTGACTGAGATAGTGGTGACAAAGTATACATGGTTTCATCCGAACAGTGCAGCAATCAGCGACAGCACAATGATTCAATGAAACTTAGAGAGCCAAGAATAAGCATTGTTTCCTTAACTGTCTAAATATTCTAAAGAAAACTTACTTTAAAAAAAAAGTTGGTTTATTCTAAGTACACTTTTCTGTTAAATCTTGTTTTCAACCAGAAACCGAGCAATTTCATTTTTGTTTGCTTGTTTGTCTGTTGGGGTTTTTGTTTTTGTTTGGTTTTCGTTTGTTTGTTTTCTTTGTTTTTGTGTGGTTTTTTATTTGTTTGTTTTTTGTTTTTTTTTTGTTTGTTTGTTTGGGTATTTTTTTTGTGTGTGTGTGTGTTTTTGAGGGTTTTTTTTGTGCAGTCGTTCACACTGCAAATCCTAAGGAATGTATTTCATATGTTACAAGTGATAAAGATATGGCTGATTTTGCCTTTGGATGACAGAATGGCTTAAAGGACATCTCAAAACCCTTTTTAGCCCTAATTTTCAAAGTTTTTATTACATTCTAGCATGAACCTGAGCTTGCCCTGACCCACAGCCTGATAATGAAATACAGTCAATGTTAATGTTGTACCATTTGGTGGTTTTCACATCTGCTGGCATCAACACAAAAGAAAATCTCATTCTTTACTTTGAATGTTCAAAGTTCTATTTTGGAACTGACAGTATCTGGTCATTTAGAACAAACATAAAGTTACTTCAAAGCAACCATTACCACAAAAGTGTTATTTTAGACATTAGTGTAGTCATTTTGTTTTGTTTTATTTTATGTTAAAGTTGTGCAAAATAGAATTTAAGCATGAAGATACACATTTTTATCTGCTATATCTAAGAATAGCATTAGTGAAATCAATTAAACCATTTTTGTCTCCTCCAAAATGTTATCTCATCTTAAGCACTTTGTAACACAACTGTGTGTGCATTGCAGGAGTAAAAATTACTGTCTGTCATGGCTTTTGGGAAGATTCTTGCTGTCTTACCTACCAGGTTTTTGCATAAATTGTGTAGTATATAAGATCTAAATACCTCCAAATGTAGATTAGGGAGAAAAAAGGCATGGGAGGTTTACCCTGTATGAAAGCTGTAATCGAAAACAAAAGGAACTGGAAAGTTCTTCCTCACACTATTGTATATATTAATAATAGTTGGCCTAGCCTGTGAAATATAGAGACTTTTCAAATTAACTGTGCTTTGGTGGTTTTTTTTCAGGGCACTTATAATCAGACATGGCATCTTGTACATTTTTATCTCTTCTTTTTTATTCCTCAGGCATCATAAATACAGCCATATACATAGACACACATGGACATAAATACACACACGTACATAAATGTATGTATATATGTGTGTTTGCATGTATATATGCACATATTTAAATGCAATCTTTTCTTTTGCATTCACCTTGGCTTTTTTTCTTTTCTATTTGTTCTATTTGTCTCTGTGGCCTGGCCTCATGCTTCCCAAAATGCAGATCACTCAGCTCCTGACAACTCTGAGCTCATGAAGCTGCAAGTTCTATGAAGTTTAGCACATATATAAATACTTCCAAGGAACAAGGACTTGGTTATCTCTAGGCACCTAAATGTAAACATCTGGACATTGCTTCTATTTAATTTTGCAGTTTCTATGACTTCTATTACAACAAGGCTAACCTAATTGCCTATGTGGTCTTACTGGCTCTGGCTCCCTCATTAGATATTGGAAATACTATGCATCACATGTAAAGTGGATTGCCACTGAACTGTGGTAGGCAACTTGTCTCTCTGTGCCTTTGTATTTTGACTCATGTGTCTTTATCTAGGAGTTTCTAAGCGTTCTGAATTATGCAGTGAATCTTCTCCTGACCAAGAAAATTTGTTCCATTTGTCATCACTTTTTAATTACTGAGTTTTCCTTCTCACTTGTATATATGTTTAGGATGTTTTATATATTATATCATGTCAGGTGGGTTTTTTTTAAAGTATTACTTGTTCTCCAGATGCAGAACTTGTTTGGTTTTGCTATATAACAGACCCACCAAAGCAAAATCTAACTGACACTAAAAGCATTAGTTCTGTTGAAATATGTCATATATGTACATTTATATGTCTTTTAATAATATATTTTCCCTGCATAGACAGCACTTGCCTTAAAATATTTTAAAGATTTTTAAATTAACTTATATGTACATTAGAGGAAATGCACACATGACCAATGAAGTTGAAGGTATAAACAGCTACAAATTTTGTCCATGTTATCTGTTGAAATAATTACCCAAATGAGACAATGAAACTATTTAGTCGATATTGTGCTAGAAGTTTTAATCTCATTTGAAAGAAAAATCTTTTTTTAAAATTTGTCTTATGATTCACCTTTCCAGTTCTGATAATTTATCAATAATCTTCTACCAAATTCCACAAGCTAGTCATTGTTTTGCTGTTAAGCTTACACTGTATTCTCTGTCGTACTCCTCAAATTCCTATCTTTATTCACCTCAGATAGCATCTTTTTTCACAGGAATTCTTGATATATGTGTGAGTGTAATTTTTTATTATATGTGTGAGGGGTAATAATATTACTTAGATAAAACCCTTCTGAGGAAGGAAGTTGAATTTGGTCAGGAGCTGGAATCTGCTTTTCACCTCACAAAGACTTTGTGCAGCAATCTAGTACCTTCTAGATGATTTGGCATTAAATCACCTCAAATTAATTCTCAAGCTGCAAATCTTCTGAAGGCCCTTTAAGGATTTTGGGTGAGCATCCAAACCTGGTGCAGCCTGATCTAAATTAGTTTGTATGAGCTGATGAGAACATGAAACAATGAGAACTACTGTTCATCTCTGCCATCACATAAAAAATACAATGACCATATACAAAGGAAAGCCATAAGGACTTGCTAATTACATTAAATAATTAAATATGAACATATGCATATTTCCATCTCAATAGCTAAAAGTTGCAAAATAAAGTACTCTTTTTGTAGTAGAAAACTACAACAATAGCTGCTCACTGTGAATCTGAAAGTTCATGCTGACTGCCAGATGGAGGAAAGAGAAGAGGGAGACATAGCCAGAGACATTTTTTTTTGCAGTAACAGTTACACCTGTGGAAGCCAAACACTTTCCTCCCTCCTGGCTATCTTCTGCCACACTCTGTGGAATGAGCATAAAAATGCCCACAGGCATAGACAAGAAGTCTATCAGTCAGCACTGTTAAAGGTGCTGACTGAAAACTCTAGATTTTGGGCCTTCTTTAATTGAAACTTTAAGGGGTTTTGCATATTTCTACTGCAAATATAAATGTGTGTCTCCATTGTAGAACTGGGTAAGACAAGGCCGATCCAAGCAATCTGTACCTTTCCCAAGTGTACATAATTGTAGTAGTTGCAGTAGTTGTTTACTCTATATTAACTTATAAAAAGGGATAAAACACTGGGGTGAGTGGAAAGTTGACAACACACTTTGTAATGTATTAAGCTGTACCACTCTACATTTTTGTTTTATAAGGAGAAACACACATACCAAAGATCTTTACTACCCTTCAACACATTATAACTTATTGGAAGATTTCTACTTTGCACACATTAGAAATTCCTAACTGAGAAAGGTAATGCCTTTTTCAAATGCTAGTAGAAAGTAACACTTTTATACAGAAAAGTCAGGCCTGGCAGTCTTATGGCCTAGTCTAACACAGAACAGGAAAATTGTGCTTTCTAAAATCATGACCCAAGAAATTTGAAATTTCTGAAAAACTGAAAAGCTCTCCTGTATTATCTAGGAGTGAAGTTCAGGTGAACATATGCAAAGTGCTGATAGAAAATACAGCACCACAGAAATGTCTTTGTTACAAGTAGCAATTTTTTTTTCAGCTGGATCACACTTTTGAAAGGTTTCACAAATGTTTTAAATGTGATTATGCTGTGGCTGTCACTTTGCCAAAGCATTGGGTAGCATTTTAAGAATCTTTTGGGTGGCACATTAATATCAGACTGCAAATTATAATCACAGTTCATTGTAAAGAATTTATATGAAACCTATTTGATTCCTAGTCTGCCACTAGAGAATTTTGTATCTACATGTCCCAATTTCTCATTTTTATTTTGTCCAAATTGACATTGTTTTGTCATTAGGATAGATCAACCACTGCAATTTATATCTTCCCAAACCCCAGTTCCACTCCACTTATTAAAAGCATACTAGCTCTTCTTGCAGCATGCATTTTGCACACATTTTATATCTGATTTTATTGTAATCACTCATTTTTTAATGTTCCTTCAGCTTGTAATCTTTTTGCTCTGCTTGGCATGCGCCTTGGACTATATCCAAAATAGTCTCTGATCTTATTTTGCAGTAGCTCATCTGAGAAAGTGCAACTGATCTTACCCCTCAGCTCATTGCTACAACTGTATTCCACACACATTTTTTTAGTCATGCTATAATTTTTATTTCACTTACTCTACACGTTTAATTTAAGTTCTGTAGGACTTATGAACTAATTCCTTTACAGGTCACTTTTATGTCCAAGCAATCTACAAGCATTGCTTCTCCTGCCCTCGGTGATCAGTGCTAATGGCAAGTCTGATTTTCTGCAATTGTTGAGCACTAAGAAAACAGCCTTACTTTTCATCTCCAAATCAGTTGGGAGATCATCTTGTCCATTGGGAACTTTATCCTCCAGTCCAGGCTGGATGCTGAAGGCTGCATGTGTCCTCATACTCTTGACTTTCTTTCAGTGTGGTCATAGGGCAAGGCTAATTTCAAGCCTGTAAAAAGAAAGTGTGTGTTATAGGGCCCAAGTAGTTTCTTCATCCCATGCTCTCCTGTCAATTCATTTTGAAATGATACTCTGATTCCTTCCCTGCACCCCTGCTGAGCATATCTGGCAGAATGGCTTTCTTTAATGCTCTGTGGGGCTCTTAACTCCATTACCACACTCTGCCACTTTATCCTTTCCCTTGGAGTCTGAGGGCAGAATTTCATATAAGAACATTATGTCTTAATCCACTAATTTTGATGTGTATAAGCTTCTCTTTCAACAGTCTTGTAATTATATTATGTTCTCATAAAATAAATTACAAGTACAGTCAATTTCCTGATTTAGCTACTACACAGACCAATTGCATTATATTTGTCTTTAAACATATTGTATACATTTGCATTTTTGATACGTTGTTTTTCAAGCTTCTTGAATGTGAACTGAAATTAAATTACACTCTGTTTTGTACTTGTAAGGAAAATGTCTTGTAGTATTTCCATTTCCTTCCTTTTCAATGCACTGCTTTCTGTGAACATTTAAAACTACTTTATAAATACTTTAAGATACATTAAAAATGTTTTAAAAATAATTCCCAGGTGGAAGTTTCTCTCCTTCTCTCTTTAGATATTATCCTCACAGGAGGCAGAAGTGATTTCAATATCTTTCAGAAATGCGAACCAGATAATTTTGAAACATTATGTTGTGGTTTTTTGTTTGTTTTTTTGATATATTGAAAGAAAATCTGGAGAAGATGTCCATATGCTATCCAGCTTTTGACTGGAATGTACTCACATGAAATGGGGGTTATAGTGGAAAGAGGATTAATATTTGAAACAGCAGTTTATTCAGACAGCAAGAAACATTACCTAGGAGGTTAATATTTCTTATTGATAATTTAATTTTAGACTAAGAAGAAAATTTTGTTTACATGAGATTTAGTTTTGTCATGAAATGGATTGTAACTTGTTAACTCGTGCTGGTGTATGTAAGATTGGAATCCCTGTTAAAATGTGCTGCAGTAGAAAACAGCTCATCAACCTGGACCGGTCAGTCATAACTCTATAAAGAAAATATATTTCTACATAACGTAATTATGGTCATGCATAATGAAACAACTGGGCATTCATTTGTAAACTAAAAATAAGTAAACATTTTGTTGTGATGCTAGCAAATAAATGATTTGGAGAAATATCCCAAATATTAATATTCCAATAAATGAGGCAGAATATAACATTTTCATTTTTGCAGACTAGGGAACAGGTAAAAGATAACACAAAGAAGGAATAAGTGCAGTGACTGAGATTGAAAAGTTCTAGTTAAGAATGGTGGAGAAAAGGACAATTGAAGGGTTTGAACATCAGTGCAACTTCAATCCTAGTGCGGAAGTGAACAGAGCTTCATGATGGAGGAGGACACTTGCAATACATTAATTCTTTCTATAGGGCTGCTATTGGACAAATAATTATTTTTCTGACTTAAGGACCTTGAGTAGAAAGGCAGAAATGGTGATTCCCTGAACCAAAACTTTACCAGTGGCAGAGGCAGAAGACTAAACCATGAGGAAATATCTCTTAATGTCATTGGAACAAAGTTGTACTGAAGCTCATTAACTTCTTTATAATTGAACTGAAACATCACATTTGCAGAAAGTGCTAAACAGAACAGAAGTATCTTTAAAGGTACTTCTTTAAAGATAAGCAGAAGTATCTTTACTATAAATGTTTCATCATAAAGCAGATGAGAATGATACAACAAAGCCTAAAGTAACTAAAACTGAAATTCCTATCCTTGGAACCCATGTTAATGTATGAATTGAGAATAGTTAGGGTAGATCCTGGGATATAGAATTTTTTTAGTGTCAGGAATGCTTCATATATGCAAAAAAAGGGGGTAGAAGAGATAGTGGGGTATGTAAGAAGCCTTTACTGACCGGACAGAAAACTCAGTGGAAAGTAGAAAAAGAGAAAGAGATGCTGATTTTACTGTAGGAAAATGCATTGTCAGTGAACATCTGGATTATTTTGTATGATGTGCTTAGGTTCCAAAAATGAGTAATCTTTGTTTCTTTTTTAACCCCACATTCAGACAGAATTTGAAGAGCATCCTTACTAAGAAACAATAAAGAAGTAGATAATGCACATATCTACTCTGATAGAAAATGTACTCATCTATTCTGAGTAGCTCTTGATAGCAATCATAAATTCTGCACAGGAAGTCAACAAGGGGAAAAGAAATAGCAAAAACATGAGTAAGATGGGTACTGCACTCTTGAATGGGCTTGTGGATGAATTGTTTAGCAGAATGTTTACCACCACCTCCATCTCTGTATCAGTTCAGATAACTATCTGAATTGATTCTCCAAACCTTTTGAAATGTTCCAAATACCATTTTCTAAAGCTCAGTAATAGCAACTTGTGTACATGCTCACAATATGTTGGTGATATTGACAACACTGTTATCTTTCTTACACTTTCTCTGGTTTGAACAGACTGTTCATTCATGCTTTTTTTTTCCCCTCAAGTCCAGCATATTGCTACTTAAAAAAAAAAGGCTGCACAAAAAAATATGGCAGAAACATTTAAAAATTCCTTTTGAAGCTTCAGGTTTTCTGTTCTTTTTATCCTTTGTCTTTACTGTGCACCCAACACTAGGTTTAGATGCCTAGTCTCTGTCTTGCAGATGTGATTCCAAATCTCTTGGAACATTTTCCTCTCTTCTTAGGTACAAGTAGATAAATATGTTGTTCACTCTGTCATTTTGACTAAACTGTCATCATAGCATAGTACAGCAAGCTTGACAGATATCTTTTTCTAATGAACCATCATACCTGGTCTACAAACCTTTCCACATTCTCCAGCAAATTAATGCGGTAGAACGCATGATTCTCGTACTTTTCTCACTTGCTCTGTTTATGGCAGTTATGTAGATACACAATTACTTCCCTTAATGGTTTCCCTATCCGTTAGTCTTTATGCTTCTTTCCATGTTTTTTCGGCTTCCATGCCATCATTTAGACATCATCAAAAAGTCATTATGTAAATTCACAGTTGTGAGCATCCCTGTTTCTTTTTTAAAAATCCCTTCTCTACACAATTTCCTGAAAAGCCTTGAAAGCCAGAAAAATTGTGACAAATTTCTTATGCTTATCCTTGATAATGTATTGAAGTCCCTAAACTACAGTTTTGTAAATCGTGTCCAAATGCTTACCTAATAATCAGAAAATAGCTCTTGTTGTAAAGAAAGCCACTGTGCTAAATTTCTACAGCACATAATGAAAAACCCACATTAATTCTACATGGGTCAGTTGGCATGAATATTTGAAACAAAACATTCAAGACTGACTTCACAAATCCAACCAGAACAGAACTGTGGTCCAATTCACGTAAGCACCCTAGTAAGAAGATTTAAAGCAGATCTGCCAGTGATTACCAAAGAATTAAAATCCTGACTCACACTTAAAAAATACAGTTAATAGCTAATTGCAGTATTGTTTATAAGCATTGAATTAGTATCTCTATATGTGGTCTATATTTCCATGCTTTATTTTTTTGAGGGAAAGTTGGTACCAACCCACATATTACTTTTTATACATACAGTCTGGAATTTAAGTTTCCTGACAAGAACATGACTCAACCTAAAGTATTTCTGTGAAATAGACAATACATCCCTCTATTTGCATGAAAAAGTTTCCAGCAAAATAACTGTCTACAGATTTTCATAAAAAAACTTAGGCACATCGGTGCATTAGTCTCCAAATGAGCCTTTCAATTTTGCAGCAGATAATCCTTTATTTCAAAATTGTTTAGGACAATGAAGCTTATGAAATTTAAATTGGTTTATCAAGTGCTGGAAAATTAATCCTAGATTAAAAATACATTTTAAAATGTTATTAGGGATGTCATGTTACTAATAACAAGCCAACCTTTTCCCTCTATTTTCAGACAGGAGACAAATTCAATTACATTTTTGCTAATTGTCTGATGTGTGTTCTTATTGTAATGCATATTATTTTAAATGTTTTAAGTTCATAATTGCTAGTGGAAGACAGCTGTATTGCTAAGATTTGGTGTATCAGGTGGAAAACACAACTCACTATCAAGGCATGAGCCTGTGAAGACCTGTGCACACACTGCTTTAGGAAAGTCAGTTGAAACTTTCTGAAAGCAGTTAGATGCAAAAATGTTAAACACCAATTACTTTCACAGCAGAAATATCAGTCTCTCTTTCTAATTAAGCAAATCAGCCATAATGAAGTAACCCTGTGTCCAGTATTTTCCATGAGAAACAACCCAAGGGGACGGGTTCCAAGCCAAGAATTTTTCCACTTTAGAAAGAATCAGATGTGTGTGTGATAGTTGAAACACTGCCAAGGGCAAGCATTCAATGGCACATTCAGTCCAATGTCCTTGTCTTCCTCTTCAAGGACTGCAATGGGCATTGGCATTAATATTTCAAGGACTTCCTCTAATTTCACATCCCTCCAAGTATAAGGAGTAATCACCTAAGGAGATATTATTACTGGATAGTTGCTAAGCTTCCTACTACAGGAAATTAAATGGGATCATTGCTAGCCTCCCTCTTACTAAAAAGCAATACATACCTCTTTGCCTGGATTTTTGTGCGAAGATAAGAGTCTTTAGGTTAGTAAATTTTCTATTTTTAAGCTCTTGTCCCTGGATATTGTCTTCAAATCCAACTCTATTAAACCTGCAAAAGAAGATACAGCGGCATTGCCAACTCATATATTTTTTACCACTACTCCTTTTGTGTTGGTTTTTTTTTTCTGACTCTACTTCCTTCAGTCAAATGGCTACTGCAGAATCTTTGCCTTCATTGTTAAATAGAGTTACTAGAGATCACAGCTTTGTGTCAGGAGAGCGGGCAGGAGAGGAGGGGAGCTCAGAGGCCTTGAAACTGAAATTTAAAGGTTTAAAATATATTTCAAGGTATCTCTTGCTGATTTTGGATTAGAACTGCTTTTTCACGTTTGTTTGTTTTTAAATGTTGGAAGATGACATTACTGGTATGCTCATTTACCATAATCCTATTTATTCTTAAGAATGTTCTGGTAATAAAAAACAATCTGCAAAACAGCCTCCTGTACGTTTTGGGGATTCCTGATGGGTAAGGAGAGTCCTTGACTAGTCTTAACATGCATTGTTAAGAGCAGAGAAGTTGAAGTAGTGTAGACAAAAGCTAAATCAACCATCTGAAATCAGCTGTCCTAAACTTACACTATCTAGATTGGCTTGTGCACTGGTTCACTCACTCTTCAGCAGCTTTAGTACCATTTTCTGCTTTCAGTAGCTTCCCAAATGAGGGTCTTACAGGCATCTAAGGCTTGACAGCCCACTAGGCTAGTTGGCTGTGACTGATCTCCTCTGATGGCCACACTTCCCTGCCCTTGAAAATGTCACCATCTAGCAAAACACTTTGAATATGTTTATCTTTAGCACCTGAAAAACCTAACTTGGATGTATGTTTTTAGCTAAAAAAACATGCTGAAATGCTTAGTGGTTCAGAGCCTACATAACTTTACCAGTGCAAGTAATTAGGATACAGTTAGCAGTACAAACATTTATAATAATTATGCAGTGAGTGTACAAACATATTATAGGTTTAAAGACCCTTAAGTAAACTTGCTGTCTGAATGCAAATGTAATGGCTGCAGCATGAAGCAGCATTGCCAGCTGAGTCAGATACAGCACTTGTTCATGGCCATGCCTGAGATGTCCCTGCAAAGCAGTTCGTGATGCGGTAACCTATGTTAGAACAGTATGATTCTTTATTCCCCTCTAGTGGCTGGTCTGCATAGTATTAGTTACTAGTCAAGGGCTAGAAGAACTAGACCAGACTCTTGGGACAGCAGGACATGCCAAAAGGTTTTGGTTCAGTCCCTGCTGCCATCCACACTACGATGATGCCAACAGTGCACAGAAAAATGGTATGTGCTCTGGCAGTGATACAGAAGGAGGGGAAAGGAAGTTTTTGAAAGGTTGAAGTTTTATATTCTTAGTCACTACCAAATAATTAATTTAATAGCTTTATCCCTCAGAAAGGAAGAAGAATGTAACTGTCACTTAGCGTTGCAAGTCTTTTATTTAATTACTTTAGTCCCTGTGTGTCAGTGAAGCCGATTACAAACCTGGCCAATCCATCTCTAGGAAGGTACTAAGAGTTCTGCTTTGCAGCTGGCTTCTGAATAAAGCCTGTCTGCAGTCTTCCATACTGCACATAAGCAGTAAATTCTCAGAGCATATTTGTCATTGAAATGTATTTAATACATACAGCCAACTCTATTACCAATGTTCTCGTACGTACTGCTACTTCTACTTATGTACTATGTTAATGTGTAGCCAAACAGAAAGAAAACAACTATAAAAGTGCTAAAAATGGATATAAGCTGCACTAAAATCTTGAAAGAGTAATGATTTCTATTAGTGGTTGGATTGGTAATATGATATGAGCTAAATTTTTCAAGTTTAGATAGAATTTTTTTTTTTTTTCTGAATAGGATGAGAGTATTCCTGAACAAATCACTGAAAGCAGGAAAGTGAACATGATGCATGAAAACAAATTACAGAATACATCTGAGAACAAGAGGAGTCAAAGATGTAGACACTCATCCTCCTTAAGCACAGTGGGGGTTTATGAATCTTGGATTTTCCAGTGATTTGTTCTTGTCCTTACTAAGATCCTGAGGATAATACAAGCTTTTAAGTTCCCGAGGGCTCCTGCCCTGCAGAGAATATGAAATCTTTTACCACAGAGGCTAAGTGCTTGTGGTCAAGATCATAATGTATAAAGGACAAAGCATCCAAAACACAGGTTGAATTCTCAATGAGAATGAAGATGCAAAGAAATCTTTGTTCTTTAAAACAAGTTTGGGTCTAGTCCAGATTTTGAAGTTGTATGGCTCTTTTCTCGGTACAAATAGAAAACCATACAAAGGATATTTGAGGTTGCTTAAGCTCAAGCTTGTGGATATATTATTCTTCACTGAATACATTTTAAAAAACCCCACCAAATAAAATTAAGTGCACAAAATCAGCCCTCCAGTGATGTTATTCTCAGTTCTGTCAGTTAACTTGGTATGGGATAAAAGGTAAATTGGATATTCAGTATAACACAGTAAAATGCTTCAATTTCTTTTGAGAACATGTCATCTGAGCAGATCCATTTTTAGGGGAATACTAAATAAAAAGCAAGATGACAGTTTTCTAGGTCAGGAACTGCTAGACCTTCATTATTTTAAACAGCTTGGAGCACTGCAATATCTAGCCAGTGTGTGTGTGTGCATGTGTGCTTTTTTAGAAAATTTTACAACGGGTTTGTAATGTTCCAAGGTATGCTTTGGCAATAAAAAATAATGCCTCATTTATAAAGTGCAGGAACTCAGGGATTTTATTCTCCTGGATGTAACTTCAGTTGCATTTTTTTTTAAGTACAAGCACATTTTAAGAACTGCATTTAGTCAGCTGTTGACTAATGGCTCTTAGCTCTTCATGAAGCAGATAATGACTTTGTATAGAATATCAAACTCAATAGAAACAATCACAGTAATGGAAGAAGAATTCTTTGTTATAGAGTTATTACATGAAAGGAAACACTGACAAAACTGAAAGCTTTTTAAGGAAAACATCACTAGGTTTTGATGAATACAACCTCTTTTGATGTGCCTGCTAGTTTTTCTTTTCTCTGTAATTGTTTTTGAAAGGTTTGTAAAGGAATTTCTGATGATTTTTGATAGCTGAAGTACAAAGCACTTAATGGGAGCTAGAAAGGCATTAAAAGGTCTGTAATAAATTCATATATTGCCACTATATTTCTCTTAGATTGCAATGTCTCTTTTGTACTCCAGATGCCATCTCAAAAAACAAACTTCCTACAAAGCATATGGATCAAATTACAGCCAGAAGGGAAAAAATTGTTGACTTGGCACTCAGTATTTGTGACCCACGGAGTACCTTTACAGCCAGCCAAGTCATCAGTTTCCTTTTCTGCTAGGCAGTGGCAGCTCTGACTCCTGAAGAACACTTTTGCATGTGAAGCCTGGGGAACTTAACTCTGGCAATGATGAATGGGTACTGCAACTGACTGTAACTTCAAAAATTCAGTGCTCAGCATTGGAACTGCAGCTAACTTATTCCTGAAAAATGGATGACAGGACTGAAATGATGTAGAATACTATGGAATTATTTAATGGGTCCCTACTCTAGTGAAGTCCTTGAACTAAGTCAAACTAGAAACAACCTATCAAAACATGCACACTGCTCTCTTGAAGAAAAGAGTGAAGGGTGAGAAACCCAGCAACATACGATGGTAAGAAGCACAGAGCTCAGATATCACAGGCACGGACACAGGATAAGAACTGAATTGAGTGTGGTCACAAGAATCTTAAAATTAGCCCTGTTCTTTTGGCTCTTCCTCCTTGGTTTTTTGGGAACCTTACTGTTTTGTGAGGTGAATATAGTTTTAAATTGGGATACTCTTCATTTTTTGATGCCTGTGTGCAAATTCATTCCATCATTTCTGTTCTTGCAGTTCACTGCTGAGTGTTATGTAGATGCCCATGCTGTATACGACTCTTGAAAAAAAAATATCCATGAAATGAAACCAGGACCATAGCAAAGCACAATACAGAGACCATATTTTATTACTCAGGTTGTTAAGTAATTTAATGTTCAGTTGCTCATACAAAAAGGTTGCTGAAAGTAATAAAAATTCAGGCATGCCTAAACCAATAATTTTAATCTAAGAGATTTTTTCCTTTTGGTATTAAGATGAAAGTTAACTTTAACAGACTGTACTGGCTTAAAAACTTAGAATATATTAATTAAATTTTGAAAATGTTTTTCTCCTAACAACTAAGAGGACAGTAGGGACATATCCAGCTTTCTGTGCTTATTTGCAAATCACATGTATTTATTGATTGCTACCTTGGTGTGGCTTGTTTTAGATCTAGCAATAGTTTTTGTGATTTCTTGGGAAAAAAGAGAAAAGAGTGCTATCAGTGGAGCTCCTTTTCCTATTATACCATGCCACTCAGCCTATGCTCTCTGCAGGAGACACTTGAACTCCCATATTTTAGCACTCAGAAGGCTTTACTTCAGTCAGGGAACTGCTGAAGACCTTCATCTAGGAAACCGTAGCATAAAACTCTTGGTAAGGAACTGTCTGTGTTCATGTCTCCCTAAAGTGCCTAATCCATATCAAAGATAACCTGTCACTTAAGTCTCATGGGAGCTGTGGGGGTTACAAGACATGTCTGTTTAGAAAGCTAATTCTGCATTTGGCCTTGGAAACTTTCCCAGCCACAGCAGGACTGCTACTGTGTCTCCCAAACCAACTGGAAAATCTAGATTATATGTCTGGGTGACAATTAACACATGGGAAAATAGTCTAGGGAAAAAGGAAGCAAAAATGACAACAGATATAAAAAAAAAATCCATCATCCTTGGTAGATATTCAAAAGTCATCTGGACATAGTGCTAGACAACAAGCTCTAAGTGAGTCTGCTGTAGCAGGGGGCTTGGACCAGCCCCTTCCAACCTCAACCATTCTGTGATTCAGCACGAGGAAAGAAAAAACAAACAAACCAAAACACAAAAATCCTCAAAACTCTGAGGTTTTAACAGAGACATCTTGGGATCTAGCTAATTGCACAATATGCAACTATAGACAGTTATGCTATCTTTAAAACCTCCTTTAATAAGTTCTCTTTTGTATTCGTATTGCTGATAGTCTTGTTTCTTTTCTTCAGTCCTCTTCCTGGTTTACACAGAGCAGTGACAGTTTGCAGGTCCTAATGTAGTCAGGTCCCAGCAGGTCTGGAAGCGCTGCTAACTTTGAGAAGTCAGGCTGTGTAGGGCTATAGAAACGTATGTTCCTGTTTTTGCATCATGGGAGGGGGCATCATTTTACAAAGTGGGAGACTTTAATTTATTGGAGTAGTCTGGGTTCTGGTGAGATTTACAAAATTTTACAAACATCCTCATCTGATGGGAATCATTAGAGCAACTGTAGAGAACCTGCATCACTGGCAATTACCCTTATGATAGTATGATCCTCATTAGCCTGATTAAACTAGCTTAGCACCATGTTATTTAAGTGGCATCAGGCAGTACTTTGCTGAAGAAGATACGTTAAAACATGGAGCTGATATGAATTTTAGAAGAGTACCAACACACTAAGAATCCAAATTAAAAAAAAAAAAAAAAGCCATTTTTAAGTGACTACTATGGAAACAAACACTGCCTCAGCGAGACTGGGATGACCACATTCCAGCAAAACCATTAAAGAATTCTAGAGGCTATTGCTTACACTACAGGGTGCACTGCAAGCTCTTTATAATACACTCACACCTGACCTCCTTCTAGGTAGAAGCTTGAGGTTTAGGTCAGTAAGGAGGACTTTAAAGTCAAACAACAGTGAACAGCTTTGGGAGCAGAATACAGGATCTTTTGACTCCTGACAAAATTCATCCTTTTCTTTAGCGGTTTCTGAATCAGGAGACGCTTGTACTCTTGCATTTGCAGAACACTGCTTGATTGGGAACAGGCAGCCTGATTCAGCAGATGTGCTGAATGTTCCCAATAGTCTTCAAAGCTGTTTTGTGTCTTTAGAAAAATCCTTATTAAAAAAAATTAATTTTTTTTAACCAAACAAGTTAATGTTAGTACAGCAGAATCAGTTACTGCAGAAGTGTCAAACCCCAAGAAGCATGTTTTTGTTTGTTCTTCTCTAAATAGAGAAAGAGAGGAAAAAAAAGCTGGTTATGATCCTGCTTCCAGAAATGGTGAGATACTAATTACTTGAAGACAGAATAAATACTGTTTCTTTGATATACCCATTTACTCAGTAGTCTCTGAAGTCAGCTGAATATTTCTCATTTGCTCCATCGCATTTTGGCCGAGCACCCTTGGCTGCTTGCTGGAACTCAACACAACCTGCGATCAGGATGCACCTGCGTAGCTACTCCAATTATTCCATGAAGATGCTCATTGTCGCTAATTGGGAATTTCATTGGCATAATAAGAAATGTAGCATTTTAAGATTTAAAGATAATTTAAACAGAAATTAAGGAAAAGCGCCGGCTCTAGTCCTTACATCCCCCTTCCCTGCTGGCAGCGCGACTCGTTTCACTCCTCCGCGACCTTCCCCCAGCTGAAGTTTTCACGTGCCGCTCAGGTGTCTCACACCGGGCGGCCCGCGGCGCTCACCCCGCCCGGGGGACCGGAGCCAGGGGAGAGCCCCACAGACGCCGGCGGGGAGGGGGGGGCGCAGCTAGCTGGGGGCAAGGCCGTCCCCGGGAGGG